>JASANE010004618.1:0-22074 GCA_030248225.1 Trileptium ribeirensis
CGACGAGTTCATGAGTAGCAATTGAACAGTTATTATTTTTCGCCGGACCATTCGTGAAAAATTTTCTTTTTCCTTAAAAATTTTTTTCTGTTCTTTCTGTATCTACGCATTATTTAAGTTAGGAAATAGAGAAACAGACAGAAGTAAAAGCAAATCGATTGCGAATACTTTCACAGATAACAACTCAGCAACTGTTATGGATAATGATTTAATTTTGATTTTGTCCGGAAGTGTAAACGAATTAGTTAATATAAAGGTGTAAAGATCTTCGCAGACGTGGGCTCATAAACAAAACTTTATATAATGAATTTGACAGTACATGGAAATATTGACCTAACATTAATGGCTGTCTAGCGGTTTCCTAATAATTTGCGCAATTTATATATAAATCGTAGTTTGCGCATAACATGGTAGAGCGGTAAAGTATCTTCACAGAAGTTGGGCAATTAATTTCCGACCAGGAATCCGACAAAAAATTGAAACAAATACGTATATTAGATAAGGCGTAATTTACACACATCTTTCTTTAAAGCTGTGTAGTATAAGTTGAGCAGGTAACAAAAACTTTAAACATGAAATTCACCGGTGCTGTAGAATTTGACATATTTTTAAACGATACTTAGCGGGCAACCAGTTCACGAAACTGATATAAAAATGTTTATAATTCAGCATGATAATAGTATCTTTAACGGTGGTGCGATATTTATGCAAGAATAAAAAATCAAGAGTAAACTTACCGTGTGGACGTCCGCGCTACATAATGTTTTATCTATCCATTGTAATTTATTGTGATGTGTTAGTCTGTCTATCTTAAGAACCGCTCAGTCGTGTCAACATATAACTAATTTATAACTTCGACAGATCATTTGGAGATATTAAGCGCGATAGATTTTATTCTTTGTCCTTTTCAGTTATACAGCACTTGTATTGTGGTAATTTATTTACAAATATTGGGAAAACTTTACTGTTTTCTTTAATAGTTAATTTCTATTATTATTTTTTAATATTATATACGCCCATATGTACAACAGCTCTGTTTTTGCTTTCTATTTTTGTCACTAAGCCGGCCGGTTCTATTTTAACCACTCAGTAGTTTTAAATTTTTTTATGAACCAACAAGTGTCAAACATTACAGGTATTTGCAAGCGTGTCGAAATTTGCAGTTAAAAAACTTAATGCTGTGATATTCTTTATCCATGATAAATTTAATGTACCAAGTGCGAGTCCGTCAGATTATAATGTGTACTTGATTTCCATCTCACATTGTATCATGAGTGTTTCTGGCTATTTCAAGAATTTTAAATTATATCAGCCAAAAACTAGTAAATTTTTTATTTGTCGTCTTACATATTTCCGAAGATTAAGGGATACCTCTACTATATGTGTGAAGTCTATGTATTGGTAACTGGTGTAACTCTGGCCCCTCCACAGGGCTAAAATTTGAGCTGGGGCCCAGCTCCAACCTGGGTGGGGACTGTAAACATCTGGTGGAAAACCGTACCTTTCTGACAGGTTAACCGGATGGCTTCATACTCCTATATTTTCGAGTTTTCCAAGCATTTAAAACATTTTTGTCGTTGTTGCATATTTGTTATTTCAGCACAAACAGTTCGTATTTCTACAGGCCGCACTTCATTTTAATTAGGATTTTGTCATAAATAGTCCACGTATAATCAATCAGTAACATTGAGGTTTGTCATAACCGTTTCTCGTTAGGATGATCATTTTTGGGGTGACCTCAAAATACCTGGGAGAGCTCGACACTCTTGGGTGCCCCCTCTACCCTGCTTTGGAGAGGCATATAACTCTCATCTATGTAGAGTTTTATAGATTTTTAATTAGGGCTTGGCTTATTAGCCCATTGTACATTCGGATTTAAACATTTTATGTTTTTCTAATATAGTAACTTTTTTGGTGTCAAGAAATCACGTTCCATAGTTGATACTCATTAATAATAGCGAAGCTAAGTCAATGAGTCAGCGGTTGTACTCAGCACAGAGCAAGAATTGTATATTAGGTGCAGTTTCGTTATTGTGTTGCCGTGGTTTAAAATATTTTAACCAATGTTAAGACACCAAAACCTAGGTCAAAACGCGAAGCTATAATTTATTTTTTTAAAGAAATACACTTTAACGCAGTGCAGCTGCAAAGATGCAGTCTGATCTGCTTTCAGTATAGCGAAAAAATGTTTTGTCGAGCATGGATAAATTTGAAGAGCTCATAATATTGAGTATCTGATCAAGGTGCCATGGCGTAAATTGTTATACGAGAATGTTATTGCCTGCTGACAAAGATTTCAATAAGCACAAGGTTTGCTTTTGCGAATATTTTGAAGAACCTCAAGTTTTTTGTAAAACTTCAACCAATAATATATATATAATAGGTTTGTAAGTCAAAACGCCTCACAAAATAGTAAACGCGAAATATATTCAAAATACATTGTTTATTGAGGGATTTTTATAATCCTTATTTTCATTTAGAAATAATTGTATTTTGTACTTACGGATAAATTGTTAAAAAATTCATACTAAAATTAGCTTCCAGACTTTCGTTATATCGGAAACGTCTATAATATTTTGCTAAGCTGGTGCAAATTAATAAGGTAAAATCTATCGAATTTAACAAAATATTTAGGAGCAAAATAGTGTTCAGATTAGACTGAATCTCTACTTTTGTAGAATATTTAGCGCTGTTTTCGAAAATCGAGCCAGCCCTGCTCTCTGATTTTCCTGGGAAGAGTTATGTCCTCTTAAAGCTGGCTAGTCATTGCGGACACAGTTCTTTTCTACGCAGCACGAACTTTTATATATTTGTATTAATGTTTATGTATGTAGCAGCTAAGAAAACAAATAGCAAGCTCGCGCTTACTAAAACAGCTGACGTATTGGTCGGATACGAAATTTTATCAAAATATAACTTTGCGAATGGCTGGACTCCTGTTTATCGCAATTGATCTTTGATACTATTGTGTGCTATTCCCAACTACCGTAGATTGTCTTTGTGTTTTATTTATTTACTCCTAACTACTGTTTTGGTATTTGGGACTTCCAATATTTAATTACGATAAATTCGTTGACACTCATAACTCATCAACGGCTGATCGGATCGATGTCGAGTGGTCAAATTTTTAGCCTTGGCGCGATCGGGATCGCTTTTGAGATTTAGATTGATCGATCTACATCTTCAATTATTGTCATTGAAAATTCATATTTTAAAAGCTTTTTGCTATATATTGTAAATTTGCTAATTTTCATTTCATCGTCTGTAACTCTTGTACATATTTACATGTAGTTGTCACATACAGGTATAAAATTTTCGCTTGTATCTCCCTTGTTGCCTAGCTGGGACCAAACAACCCAATAATTCAGGCATAAATTTTAAATTCTTTGGATCTCATCAAGTACATGTTTATTCCACTTAGTCATAAAAATTTATTGGTCAACCTTTTTATTTCTATCTTTTGGACATACCACAACTTTAGGCAATGTACGTAATAAAAATTAATTTAACATTTTCAAGAAGTCTCTACGGTAGTTGGGGGCGCTTTGTTTACAGTGACATTTTTAAAACCTAGTTTGCGCTATGTTAGGTTTTACAGTTTATACTGATGTGTGCTGTTGATATGAGTACTGAATAGCTTATGATTGCTGTGGCTTATATAATTTATTTATTTATATATATGTTTGTACTGATAAACATCAATGTCGCTAAGGGACACTGATTTTTTAAATATATCTCATAGTGGGAATATGTAAAGACGACTGCAGAGGCTGATACAGCCCCCTTTAGGCCATGAAAGGGAACGAGAAAGAAGGGCAGACCAGGCAGAAAGACGCCTCCCTCCAACTTTTGCCTTAGACGTTTGGTAGTGCGAAGTGTTACTGTTAAAATTTTCTCCGCACCGGTGAGGTGGGATGCCGGAGTCTGCTCTGCGTGAGGCGGGAGGAGGGTATGCCGGACTGTGCCCGCCGGGGTGGCTACAATTATTGGGTACGTATAAAATATATATAGCTATATTTATAGATATATAAAGCTACATTTATACAGACAGGGCATGTTAGGTTCCATAGCACAGTCGTTCATTTTGCATCTTCACTATCTATTGTGGTTTCAAAAATCCTGGTATAATAATTTATGCTTCTTATTTAAATTTGCCAGAAAATTAATTAAACATTTTAAAATAAATTACCTAAAATATCTTTGGATACGGTAAAATTCTAATAAAACTAAAATGACTTAATCGGCATTTGATTAGATTATTGCAGCAAATTCCTTTCACTAGCCTGTTTGCAGTAAAGTTTTCAATGTAAGCAAATAGATTAAGCATATGAGATGGGTTGTCCTTAACAGTGTTCATCAGTACGCATGTATATATCATGCATGGGTCGGCTTCAATAGATTCGTAAAACAATATGAAAATATAATTAGTTGAAGAATTTTGCTTTTGTTGTTAGTAAATACTGTTGCAGCGCTGCATCTCTAACAAAAAACGCGATTTTACAATCCACGTCAAAAGTTCCTATGGTTGATTATTGGTTTATGTTAAAGCGTGTTTAAGAGCAATCGTTTGACAGTAATACAGAATCGAGATAAAACACGAGTTTAATGTGTGTAGCGAAGTAAATCGTCTGTGTGCTGCTTTTATTGTATTGCTATTATATAGCATTTATGTGAGCGACTGTAATTTCTGGTTAGTTTTTACAACTGGTTAGTGTTCAGTGCCTAGAGAGCAAAAACGTTTTCATTAGACCTCTTACACCACGCGAATCAGGACAGATTCTGCAAGTCTCTTTTCTATCTCAAGTCACTTTGCCAGGCTTGTGTTAAGCACGAATATAGCTGGTTAACATAGTATTATCGAAGGAAATATGTTAAATGTGAATAGTATTCAACTGCAAGCTTAAACCAGTTAGCGTCGAATGGTTGGCTATTATGCAGACATTCACTTTGCCAGGCTTGTGTTAAGCACGAATATAGCTGGTTAACATAGTATTATCGAAGGAAATATGTTAAATGTGAATAGTATTCAACTGCAAGCTTAAACCAGTGAGCGTCGAATGCTTGGCTACTATGCTGGCGACACTGCGACATGTCTGAATGTTTCGACGCTATGTAGATCTAGTCTGAAAATTTCGTGGCAATTGATATGTGAACCAGCAATGGTTGCCATTCAGATATAAGTATGCTGCCACGAAACTGCGTCAGCATGACAGGCCCTTCGTAAAGTAGTGATTCAGACGTGCCAGTGAATGCGCTGGACCCTGTAACTATGCTATGTCGGCGGTTTTGGTATATTGCAATACTTTGCCTCAGACTGAGGGTTGTCATATTTGCCAGCTCACAGCTATAGTTTGTCAGAGGAGCACCGTGCACTAATGAGCTGGATTTTGTTTGTGTCGTGTATTCGATAGATACTCGCTACAGCCAAAACTATGCACATGCTAAAATATTTGAGCCGCTAGTTTTAGAGGATTCTTCACAACAGCCGTGTGCCCGTATTCACTGGTCAGAAAGTTTTGCAGGCTCCCTAAGTTAGAATTTGTAAACCACTGTCGTAGGATCGTATTCATTGTACGTCGAATAGGAGTCGGATAGCATGCAGTTTTGTAATCCGCCTCCATACTTCCCAACACTTAAACTGAATGATTGCCAATGTTATGGGTAGTTAACGTCATTGTGAAATTGATCACAACCCATAGTGCTTATGCCAGCGTCGATCAATGAAATCACATAGTTCCTCTGAAGGATACACACAAATAAAGCCATTTATACATCGCCCAGTAAATGGAATCAACCCATTTAAACAAAGCCCATATAGGATCAACCTTGTCACATCGATGACAGCACCATTTGGTCAAACAAAAAGAACTATGAAGATGACACTAAAAAGAATCATGATTCACCTAGTTGCTTGCCGATCGGCTGTCAACTTTCGTGTAGTGGCAAGCGAAGTCGGGGCAACCCATCAAATAGAAGCCGCACCCGGGCTCGTGATTCCCGCCACCACGAAGCCCTGGCCCTACCATCCAGCACGGGCGGAACGATGCCTCATTCACTGGGGAAACGTCATACGACGGTGCTCGTATGGTCAACAACCATCGTCGACGTTGGGCTGGACTCAGCGCCTGCGCAGATGCATCAACCGCCAGTAGAGGCATCGGCATGCCCATTCCAGGGCCGAAAAGCCGTATCAGTCATCAGTGATTCACCTAGTTATGTCGGTAACTTGCACCAATAACTACTAGGATTTCAGATCATCGCCAAATTAAGGAGTCACTTTGTTATTTATGCAGCACCCAATAAACAAAACCTAATAGCTTAGCTTTCTAGAGGCTACAACAAGAAAATCCACTTGCCCATGCAAAATATGCTGAATATGATGGCAGCTGGTGCCCGTGAAATTGAATTATTTTATAACAGCGTTAATAATGAGTAAAAATCTTGTATCCGCAATATTTTCTAACACATCTCTACTTACAAAACATTGAATCGTATCAGCAAGGTTTCCCCATAATGTTGGCTACAAGCAACAACCCCAAAACCTTTTTTGTTTACTTTTGAGGGTATTCTGCATTTTTAGTATGCTGCATCTTACGGCTTACATAAAGCTTCTTTAAATGTACATAGAATTTTTAGCGAGCAGCTACAAAATTCATGTATGAAGCGTTATAAACTATGTGCATGAAAATATATGCACTCTCGAAGTCATCTGTATGAACGCTTGCAATATATTGGAGATTATAATCTGCCTCTGGACCAGGTGTTCATGGGACTATGCCACAATGTCGAGAACCGTGTTCCATGATAGGAGGCGTTGCCAGACGTCACCCACTTTTCTACATGACAAACGTGAAAAAATTTAACTAAAGGAATGTAAACGATCGGTCCCTCTACTTTTGAAGAGCTAGCTACACCCCTGTCCATTAATATAAATATTTTGAAAACATAAAATATCCATTTCCTGTTAGGCGTGATTAACCCATCGTCTGCTCTTGATATTACTAAGATGTGACTAACGCTGTACACGTATGCAGTATTATGCTAGCAACAGCTTTGCTGACACAATTTAATGCATTTGAAAGGGGACCCTAAATCAAACAACGTGAGTTTAAGTACTCTGCTGGGCAATAGCTTCGGTAAGGCTACTAATTATTAACTATTTAATAATGGTAAAAAGTCGTATCTGCACAAAGTTGCATTTTCAGAAAATGCCGAAAAACTTTTTGTCCGTGAGAAAAGACCAATAGTTTTCGTAAAAAATCTGGTTAATACCTTTTCCTAGTGTACAGTAACTAAAAGTTTTTTGCTGGGTGACATATATTAAAATATCGGTCGTGAAAGATTTTACGAACACTTCAACACCGATACGACTTTTTACCAAAGTGTTACATCATGGCTGAATGCTGTGAATCACCGTGGTAAATAGTCGTAACTAATGTTTCTTCATTCTATTCATCGCGTAATTCGTCGTCGTCTTCCGAATTCTCCGCTCCATCTGCATCTGCATTTGTCGGAAAGTCATTCCAAAAGAATCGTGCCGTTGGCCGCAAAAGAGGCACAAGGTTGGACTTGATTTTTCCAACCGACGAACCGAAATGCCCCTTGGTCCACTCTGTGGCTTCGGAATAGACTTTATGTCGAATCCAGGATGGATGACATCGAGCTCGCTATATTCTTCATCGGCTGAATTGCATTTGTAATATATTACTTTTGAATTCTGGCGAAACTGCGCAATAACCAAATCAGCAAGCCGTGGCCGATCCTTGATCAGTCGTAAACGTCGTTTGGAGATAGCATCTTTCCATGATCGAAAATCATTACATTGCATTTCTGTAACTGCGATGTTGCCACTTATAGCATTTTGGACTGCACTTCTGAAATCGTCGAAATCTTCCAGACGTTTCATTTTTTTCATAGAATGTTCTACCCCATGATGTACTGTATCCGCGCTCATGAAGGTATGACCTTTCTCCAGATATTTTAATGTAATAGATTCAGCGGCAACATAACCGCCATTGACAGCAAATAGCAGCATCGTCAAAAGCATCCAATTCTTATTTTGAGCAGGCAATTATCGGCCCATATAACGATATGTTTCAGGTTCCCGTTTTTTCAAAGGAACTTCCAGAAAGTACTAGCAACTGCAGCAGCTCCACGACCCGCCAGTCCCTCGTGCCAAATAACCGCAGCGGTCCGTTTAGCGTCGGCATGCTCCATCATTTTACCTTTATCCTGTTGACCCAAAAGTGCGAATGTTTCGTTAAAATCAATCACGTGGAGTCAAAACACAGCTTTAACACCGGGTAGCCGCGGCAACATAATAACTTTCTGCAAGTCGGCGGATACGTAAATGATATTTTCTTCCGACTGGGATGCGTCGTTACGATAGGCGTCTCTTGCTGATTTTGCTCGTCTGAGGTGAAGCGAGTGCTGGCGGCATTCATCGCAGGTTTCAGGGTCATGCGCTGCAATCGCTTCCTGGACATGAACGGTATGGAGAAGACATACTTCACATTGTTCATTTCCAAGGACAGTAAAGCTAATGTTCTTTTCTCGTACCTTTTGCCGATAAAGCTCGAAGCCAATTTTTTTGGTGTTCTGACAGAAATCGTCATGCATCGCTGAAATTGTTATATCGGACGGCAAGTATAATCTATTCGGAGCATGGCGCCGTCGATAATGTGATATAGTGGCACCGTAGCTGTCTATGTGTGCCAATATCGGCGTATCGTCAATTTTGTTCGGGGGTTCTTTACGACCGCGCTTGTCGACGTCGGTAACGTGTTCTGCTAGCGCGGTTCGAACCATCCGGTCGTTGTTCCCGCCAAAACCCAATGTTGATAGGAAAAACTGTTTGCAGACAGTCTTTCGTTTGCCATCGCCGGCCTTTAATTTGTCAACTAATGTGTTGTTTTTAAATAATAAAATGAAACATTTTTGGATTAGCATCGTTCTTTTTCTGCTTGCGTTGGAAAGCCAAATATTCTGCGTTGCATTTAGGTGATACATTAGTTTTCCGCGAGGTCGTTCCCTTGACAACGTGCTCCTTACAGTTTGCAGATCTTACACGTAATTGTAAATAGCAATTTATTTTTTTCTAGAGTTGCAATCAAATAATTCATAGTGTTAAATTTCTGGTTATAAAATGCCTAAACAGAGTATAACAAAGAAAAGTCGACAGCATCAGACGATACAGTCACAGGGTATACAATTCAATACTGGCGTTGGACAGCATATTTTGAAGAATCCGCTTGTTGTCAATGCAATCATTGAAAAGGCTGCCATTCGCTCGTCGGACACTGTGCTTGAGGTTGGTCCAGGTACTGGTAACCTTACTGTTAAACTGCTCGAAAAAGCTAAGAAAGTTATAGCATGTGAAATTGATTATCGCTTGATCGCTGAACTTCAAAAACGCGTCCAGGCGACCAGTTTACAAAGTCGACTAGAGATTATACCGGGTGACATCATAAAGGCAACCCTTCCGTATTTCGATGTCTGTGTTGCGAATTTGCCGTATCAAATTTCGTCGCCTTTTGTTTTTAAGCTTCTTCTTCACAGACCGGCATTTCGTTGCGCAGTCCTAATGTTTCAACGCGAATTTGCAATGCGACTTGTGGCGAATCCAAGCGATAAGCACTACTGTAGGCTGTCGGTTAATACACAACTATTGGCAAAAGTCGAGCATTTGATGAAAATTGGACGTAATAATTTCCGACCACCGCCTCAGGTCGATTCCAGTGTCGTTCGAATTGAGCCCAAAATTCCGCCGCCTCCGATTAACTATCAGGAATGGGATGGTCTTGTGCGTCTTGCTTTTTTGCGAAAAAACAAAACCCTGGGCGCAATCTTTAAAGCTAAGCAAGTAGTGTCGCTTGTTGAACGTAACTATCGCTTACACTGCTCGCTGAACAACATTCCAATCGTAGACGATTTTGATATGAAAACAACTATTGATGATATACTTACTCGGGCAGAATTTGCCGATAAACGGGCGCGAACGTTGGATCTGGACGACTTTATTGGATTACTTCATATTTTTAATAGCAGTGGTATTCATTTTGCATAGCCATTAACTGTACGTATGTGACATATGTTTGTTATATGGTTACACTAGTGAAGCTCGCCTGCGAGCCAGAATTCGAGTGGTGAGAACAATCCCCCGAAGTCTGTTGTAGAAAGCACACACAAACAAAGCCTACACACAGTACGCAGGTGCAGCATTATATAAACCGTGAGTGATGAATCATAGTTACGCCCACCTCTTTTGATAGCCAACGTATGTAGTAAACAAAACATCATACAACGAGTACAAAAACAATGAACTAACAATTTATTAATTCAATAAAACCCTAAATTGACCGTGAAAAGAACGTTAAAGAATTCAAACCGACACTTGAGAAAAATCTCATTTTTCATACCAAGTATGAAGCAGAAGTGTGAAAAATATTTTCCACACAATATTTTTGACACTCGCAATGAGCTTGTTGGCCCAGAAAACCACATATAAGACACTAAAAGCAACAAAAAACACACATTTAGGTGCATTTCCCACGACTTTTCACCAAATATGAAATTTGGCGCCAACTATAAGCTTATAGACTCCAGATTGGGAAGTAGTTGAAAAACTTGTTATATATCATTGATAGGTAAAGCTACATGGAATAGGCCTATTAGTTTGCGGATACCTCGTTTACTTATTGAGAAAAGTCGCAAAAACTGGAGGGGGTGCCCGGAAAATGGGCCAAAATGACGTCATTTTGCCCCATAACTTTTCCCACGGGAAAAAATTCAAAAATCGGGCTTCGTCACTAAACCTAAATCGCCATTGCGGTTCGAATGGAGCTATCTTGTATCAAAATCCGCCCGACCGTTATCGAGATGCAGGTGCGACACACACAGACAGGACCTCCTCAACCCCCTCCATAGCCAAAATTGAAAATTCTCGTTCCACTCGCTCGCGAGTGGAATGAGCGAGAAACGACTATACTATTTTGTCAAAACAACGCGAAGTAATACGGTAAACCTCGCTTCGCTCTCTCATTCCACTCGAATTCAATTATTGTCGACGAAGTTAAAGAAATAGTAATTCTTTATGCGATGTGTGTGCTTTCATATTCTTAATAAGCTAAGGCTCGGTTTCGTATATTAAGCACTAGGTAATGTGTAAAGTATATCACGAAAATGACTAGAATTGGATTTGATTTGATATTTAGGGTGATAAAATTTCGAACGTAGGTCTAACGCTAATTATATTTAATGACTGGCTTCTCCGAACTACCAAAATTAGTGGCGTGGCGATGTCCCCAGTTCGTAAATTGAAAGACTTGAAACTATCTGAGGTACAATCCCTTTAGTTGATCTGGGGATCCCACAGCTGAATCGGAGAGATCATAAGGTGCTGTATCTGCCAGATTACGTCAAATGTGTATGTATATGTGACTTAACGACGGCTTAAAATTATGGACATCCAATAGTTGGGAATTTTAGCCCTCATGCGAACATATTGGGTCTTTTTATCCAAAATGCTGAAAAATTCCATCTTTTTAGTCCAATGTAGAAAAATTCGGTAATTTTACCCGGACGGTAAAGTACCTGGGCGAATGAAATGGGGACAACCAAAATTTACTTGGAACCTGATGAACTAGGGGAACTAACGGTAGGCGAAAATACTAGAGGCCACCCTCCCCTATTTGTAGGAACCACAGTCATTCGGTGCAATCAGTACCATAAATTTCATGTTAGGTAAATAAAATTTTAATTAAATTACAACCTTCAAAAATTTTTGATCTTGATTTTTCGCGCTTTGTTTATTTAGACAAAGTAAATCTGAATACGTTTTTAAAACCCATTTGGGTTAACACTCAGGGAATTGTTATGTTTGGAACAAATGTATCGGACGAAATTCGATAGCAATTAGCAGTTATTCAACAAATCAATCTGAAGACATCATCACAACCGCGAAAAGAATGAAAAGTTGTGTTTGTACTAGGTATTACTAGTACCGAGATTTTTTCATTACCGTATATTTTCGATGTATGATTAAGCTGAATTTTCGAACGAAACAAGGTCAGGAATGGGTTTTTCGAAGTATTTTTGTTTTATATAGGATCAATATATCACATTCCGTTGTTTACTATAATGTGGTGACAATAATTATTGTTGATATATAGGGAAAAACTTACTACTCTTAGTGCAGCAGATACTGTTTATGTTACACGTTCTTTCTCCATTTCCGGTTGTAGTGCTTTTAAAATACGGTTTTATCACAAGACGAACTATGCTCAACATTTTTAAATGTTCCGTACCTATATATATTTGTAGTCTGGTGTAACACTTATTAAAAGTTTTTAAGGACAATTCAGTGTGACTTGTTATTTTTAGCAATGCAAAATCAAGCTAGCTGTCTAATATACTTGAGCTCGCCTTTTCCGACTCGCAAATGAATCAAATTACGCTCAGTCTAGGCCATGTCTCACTCGCATTGAGTCAAAACTGATTCATACTCAGTCAAAGTTTAACTCACTTGGTGATTCAAACAGTTTTATACCAACCTGCATCAATATTCTACTAATTTTTTGCACTTGCTGAGTCAAATTTAAACTCAGTCTTATTCGAGTGTAATTGCTCTTATTTGCTTATAAAAATGTAACACGAAGGCATGTTTCTGATATATTTATATATGCAATGCGTCAGCAAAGTGACGAAATCCGTACTACCATCGCATGAGCAAGACCTACCCCAGAGTAAGTAATTTACTACGAAATTATATAGCTAACAATATGGAATATTCGTTAATTCCAGTAAAGAAAAACGGTTTATTTATGTCAGTGCATCTATATAATCGATTCTGTTTAAGTAATGTATTCATACAAAAATACTTAAATATAATTCTTTTGCGGGAGTTGGAGGACAATGACCATTGGTATTGTGGTTACTTTTTGATCGAATTCTATCTTCCGCTACCACAAATGTGATTTCCGTGTTAACTATTTTAATACTTGTAAATAGCACACATATTTCTCAACATACCCTCTAAGGATTGAGTGATAATGTTGGGTTGAACACAATAATGTCAAAATTGGTTGCCATTCATGGTCTCCCAAAAATTTGCAGCAAGCAACTTTCAACCTATTGATTACTTGAGCTGAATTATGTTTAATTTACAGCAGTAATAATTCATGAACATATAATTTTAGTTGTTGGTGTTTAACTTAATAATGGTGTTTTTAAGGAATAACAAATAACAGGTCAGCGCTCGACACTATGTGTGGAAAATAAATCTATTTAAAAATATTTAAAGACACAAAGGCTACCGAGATAACCGGACTAACCTAGCACTGTGCTGTGATCTTTTTAAGAGCGCTTTTAAATTCGACGATTTTTGGAAGTCAGAAGCAAAAAAAATATGATTACTTCGAACCACTATACTTCATTTAAAATTATGCGTAAACTAGTCTGAAGGTTTTACGTTAAAACCTTGCTTTACTATATATATAAATTTATAAGCTTTGAACTCTAAATCGTTGAGCATTGCTTTTCATCTGTTATTGCCTTCGTTGTGAACAGGATTTGTGGTGATCAACGCAAAGCCTGTCTACAAATCTTTGTGTAGGTATCAGCAATGGAACGGGTTCACATCTAAGTGACCCCGTAACCCCGTCGCATCCTGACCCCATGACCCCGCTGATGATAAATATATAATTTTATATATATAAACACTTACACACAAGAATATTTAACTTCTAAAATACATAGCATGATTAATATTATGCTTTCATTAAAAAGAGATTTGTTTCCTATATTCTGAAGTCTCCGGTATCCTAACCAATAATTAATTTGTCCAGAGGAATTTAAAATGAGTTACTTCCAAATTTTCGTTGTGAAAACGCAAATCTCAGCGAAATCTTTGAGACGACTTTCAATACTATTTGTCTTAAATAAGTTGTAGTCTTTGCGCTGCCCCAACTAATTTTTAATATCCGGTCCTGAACCCGGAATTTCGGGTCAAAATCGCCGGAATGCACAACAGCAGTGTCAACAAATTAACATTACTAATTTTGTGGAAAATAATTTTCTTCTAAATTGTATAAGATTTTCAAATTTGCAACATTGTGAAGAAATCATCAGGAAAGGTTTTCTCAAATATGATACCGTAATCAAACTTAAACAACGCCTCTGAATGAAACATATTCAAATATCTCAATGTTGGACTTAACAATAGCCCAAAACCTAGATAGCTAAACGTGTGAGAAAATCCTTTGGCAATCGCTACTTATATTAGATGTTCCGTACAGAATTTCTAAATATTCATAAACGACCAATATCATATATATGGACCATATCATGAGAAAGACCACACGCACATAAAATAGTATTTTATGTTCACAAATGTGAAATAAAATTGAAAACAAAAAAAAAAATTCTAACGGTATACAAATAATTCTACTCACACTGAAAAAGCCTTGATTTAAAGGCAATAATAAACAAATAACATCAGATGTTCGAATCAGGGACAAATTTCAGAAATTATGGATGTCAACTGACTGGGCGCTTTTACACTTTCCCTTACACATTTTCATTTACTTGAGGGTTGTGGTTGAGTGATACGCCTAAGCTTACAAGCGTCCTTACATTGTTCGGAGGGTCTGAAATCGAATCGATTCACTACTTCAAAGAACAAATAACAAGACTTCGTAATGAACGTAGTAGCAGATTAGAAGAAACTAAGCTTGGCGCGCATTCATTTTTACTCAAGACTGTTGCGGTTCCGGAAATTAATACCGATCTTTTGCATTATTCTCTTCCTAGCCGGCATTTGGCCAAGAAGGACCGATTTTGCATTTTTGTGATCCTTATGACCTCCCGTGATTATTCCACACCAAGAAATTTAAAAAGTTATCTAATAATAAATAAATGGTTATATGGAACAGTGTGCTAGTGAGATATTTGTATTGAGAAAGTAAAGAAACAAGTTTGTAATTCCACCGAAGAAATTTTATCCGGGTTCACGGGGTCGGTCTATTGACCGCGACCCCGTGAGAAATGTGACCCCAACTGAACCCGTGACCCCATGACCTCGTGATACTGTTCCATTGCTGGTAGTATATGGATGACAACCCTGCTAGGCGTTGCCATAATTTAAACCCTAAAATCAGAAAAAATATCAAAATTTTGTCAGAGTAGTTGCGCTTAGTGCATTAACTTAGTAAAGTTACGTTACAAAAGCTGGAAATTGTATTATATTCATTTTGTTTTTCTAAGTAAACTATTCGTGAAAAGTAAATTAAATGCATAATTCACCAATTTCGTATTTCAAATGAGCGTATCAAATGCATTCTTTGGCGGTTTCACTCTCGTCAAATGACGAATTTGATGGGATATATAGTAGCAGCTAATCGCTATTCGGATGTGAGACACTGCCTACTCTGCTGTTAACATAGGTGTATTCAAGTTCTAGGTAATTGAATTTAGCGTAAACGCAGGTCTGTGTGCGTGGATTCAAGTGCTGGTGAATCATGCCCAGGCAGGTTCACGTCTTGAACCCGCGGGTAGTAATTTACAGTCATGCGTGCTTTGCAGTGAGCAGTGTTTTTGGATGGGTCACGGTGGGTCGTGGGTCAAATTGCTAGGGTCCGCTCACACGGGGTATATTAAAAGTACTCATATTTGATGCAAATCTACTGAACCGTGTAAAAAAATGAGTCGTACCCACGGGGCATAAAAGTGGGACACTTCAGCATCTACCATGAGTATTTTAAAAATTTAAAAAAATTTTAAATTTAAAGTTTAAATTTTCTGTTTTTTATTTAACAGTGCTAATATATAGTAAATATATCGTTTCAGAAGTGGTAAAAAGATGATTCTACCGAGGTTAATAGCAATTTTAAGCTCATTTGTCAAAATTTTGTAAAACTTATTTCTTCAGCATGGGATTTTAGAAGAAATATTGTTTATAATTTTGTATCAAGTGGCGAGTGTTTTACTTAAGGCAGACAAAAAATTTCCAGGTGACCTTGAACCAGTGGAAGCCAACAATTTGGCAGGCGACTCAAACTGGGGTCACCCGTTTTTGTCAAGTTCCATCCCCAAGTTTACAGAAGCCAAGTGCTTATGCTTTCCTGGAATAATTGACATGTGGCAGAACATGTTGTGAAAATCACATGTGTAAATGTGGGTTACATAAAACACTAACCATAAACTACGATTTGGAGGAACACTTTTGAGCTTTACTCATATGTGGTGATTATCTTCTTCTGCTATAACAGTCGGCAATAACGAAACGTTGATGTTTACAGTATATATTAAAATATTTTATATCGACTACTCGATACAAAAAATTCCAGCCTACGGTTTTATATTTTCGATTGATGGCCGAATCCGAATCAATTTTGCGCTAGCACTAGCATTGATTATTCAGAGGTGGGTCGTTGTTTTCCCGTGGGTCTGCAAAATATTGTTTGTCCAGAATACCATGGGTCACCGTGGATCCCATAGTCTATGCTGACCCATGTCCATTCTTGGTGTTTGGTATGTATCATCAATTTTACAATATTTTTGAGCTGGTAAGCTTCCATTTCAAGTTACTAGTTAGACATAGTACGAAAATCGGATTACGTTTTCTGTCGTGCAACCTTTGCGGCGAAAACCATAGTCTAAAATTGGCCAATAACTTCAGGGCGGAAGTGAAATACTTGCTACTCCGTTCTCGATATACTAAGCCTTATCCTAAGCTAAGGTCCATGTACTAATCCTGGCCCATGTCACACTTAGGTGCGGGATCTTATATTGTTGAAAAAAGAACAATGCAGACTGGATGTTTGTGGCGCGGCAGCCACCCGACTTATGCTTAGATATAGTATATCGCTAGGTACCTTAGCTCAGGCTTAGCACATATATCGAGAACGGCATAACAGGCATTTCACTCCCGCCTCTGACATTCGGGGGGAGGGGAGTAGGGAGCTTCCACCTCTAATTTCCGCTCTTGCTTTTCTTTTTTCTAATGGCCCGGCCCATGAAGGTGAAATGGGCGCAAAACTTTATTCGCTGACATGTCGCTAAATCCTGTACATGAATCAATCAACTTCTAGAGCTACTAATATCATTTGGTAATTTGCGTGTCCTAAAATAATTCTCTAGATCTTGGTATTCGGCCTTAGCGAGGCCGTAGACAAACAATTCTGGCGTTTGCTCGCATACTCAGCTTTGCAGGTGCGCATTTGTGATGTGCTATACCTAAACTCCGCTTTGCTGGCGCGGCCTAAGAATATTTTTTGCTCTTTTAGACAAGGAATTTCGCCGTGATAATAGAGGTGAGAAAGAGCTTAATGTTCAAGTCTCCTTGGCTTCTCAAAGACCATGTCCGGCTCGACTCTCAAATAGATTTTTGGTTCGGCTCTTCATGAACCATGTCCGGCTCGGCTGTACGTTCGGCTTTTAGGCTTATAATAATAAAAGGTTGGTAGTGTAATGCCGGTCCGAGCTGCGATACGGACAGGAGAACTAAACAGCATGCTTTTTCCGTCGTCCCTGAATGTTACCTTGGCCTAAATTTTTATATATATGGTGTCCAATAAGTAACGTCCTAACTTCAAACTGTTGCTGAGACTGACATGATATACTTTCAACCCTCATACTTTCAAGAATTATTGCCGAACATATTATAAATATCTGCTTATAACAAAATATCTGATACTCGCCTTAGTATGGCTGTCCAAATAACTGTAGCCAGACTGCATTCAGTTTAAGCAAAATAGCCGTGAAGTTGTGCGACAATGGTCTCATCATTCGTTTTCACAGCTCCCATATCATAAGAGTATTGCTTCAACTAAAAAAAGGTTTGATGTAACAGGTCCTGTAGCCGGCTTTTCCCGAACAAGAGACCACATACGGCATCTGGTGATGCTGGGATGGCTGATATTTACCATCATTTTGACAATAGTTCGACAAAGTCAATTCGTCGTTGTGCTGTTGAAGCCTGCATCAGCTGTTTTCCGAGTAAAAAGGCTACTATTAATATCCGGCATATTAATTGTGTTTATTGGCGTTCAGAAATCCCTCCTAACACTATCGAACACCGTGTGAATGCCCCTGGTGTGATAGCATTGGTCGGCATGTAGTCTGGGTTTTTGGGTGTTCTTTTTCAATGGTACTGTGAATGCAGACAACTATATAATGATTTTGTGAAATGAATTTTATCGTAATATTCAACAGTTACCAAATATTGACAGGCTTCACCTAGTGCAGGATAGCGCGCCTACTCATTTCGCTAGACGAAAACATTCCTGGTCGTTGGTTGAGTCGCCGAGGCCCTTGTTAAATGGCCGGCTCATTCACCTGATCTAAACCCTCCTGACTTTTTTGTGGGGAGTATTTAAAGAGAAGCATACAAACGCAAACTACAAAC
This sequence comes from Trileptium ribeirensis, assembly GCA_030248225.1. Taxonomy (NCBI): domain Eukaryota; kingdom Metazoa; phylum Nematoda; class Enoplea; order Enoplida; family Thoracostomopsidae; genus Trileptium; species Trileptium ribeirensis. Next base: position 18,404 of record JASANE010004618.1, read on the forward strand.
CATGTTTTTTCCAGAAAAAGGCTATATCGGAGGAGCTCTTCCTTCTCGAGGCTGACATGGTTGGAAAAATCTGCCAAGAGTGTGCGTTTTCGACTGGAAGTAAGCATTGATCTTGGGGGCGCTCAGGTTCACACTTAGTGTAAGTGTTATTCGTCAAAAACCTAAGTTATGTATGAGAGTACGTGCATACGAAAACCCTTTTAGAATGTTTACTATTTGGCGTGCTGGTTCACTTTAATGCTGCGGCGTTACTTATGGGACACCCGTTATATATACGGTTGATATATATTTTACAGGGTATGCTTTCGATCGTGAACGATATGTGATGAATCATTCAAAGTTGACAAATGTTTAGATCCTATTAACGGATTTTTTGAACACTAGTACGAAATTGCAAATATATATACTTAGCGCGAAGTCTATAATTTTTAAATGTTTGAGTGCCGAGCCCGTCAAATTACGGACTTGGCTGTCAAAAAAATATTGTCATGCGATAACTTGCAACATAGTGCAATTTCGTGAAACGAATTAGCGCACTATACTTAGGACGCAAAATATTTGTATTGTGATTTATGAAAAAGAACTCGTAAACTTACTGGCTTTTGTATTCTTTGTAAGACAGTCCACCTTAATTATGCCAAATCCGTAAGATTACAGGCTGCGATAAATAATAATTTCAACGAATTTCTAACATTTCTTTTAAAATAAAATATAAATCACTTTTTGACTCCTAATTGCACAGTTAGGTTTAAATGGTACTTTAAAAGAGTTCATGCGCAAAGCCGGCTTCTCAATAGAATCACCGCAGTGATATGAGCCAGTATTACGCAGCAGCAGCGGTAATCATCCGGCCGTTTTAGGTCGTCAGCAGGGCGGCTGAGAATTGTAGTGGCCGTGGGTTAACGGTCGGCCGGCGGTTAGCAACTGGCCGCTTGCTAACAGCGTTTCGCTAACAATTTGCACATTTTAATGACTGCAAAAACTATCGGCCGATCGTTACCAATTTTACGCCACTAACGGCTGCAAATGTTTTAATTTACAAGCACTTAAATTTCTCACACATCTTTCGCTTGCAAATTTGTGTTACTTTTTGAGCTTATAGTTATACCATTTGGTATGGAAAAAGCACATCGCATGTATGATGTTATATATAATACATGTGTTTGCAAAACAACTAGGAGTTGACGATAAGTGCAAGACTTTAAAGAGGGCGGTGCCCAACACTTCATTTAATACGGTTTGGTCATACTTCGTCTCTTTCTATGTGTCAAAACTTTTACAGTTTCTTAGTGCGGGTTATGTAAACATTCATTTGCAAATGAAGTGAATTTTCGAACAAAGGTTGAAGTGTCTGTTACGTAAATTTGTATGGTAGTAAAAATCTTATCGGCTGTCGGGCACTATTAGTCTGCGCCTGGCCTTTGGGCTGTCAGCCTACCGTTTGTTTTTAGCGCAAGACATTGTTCAATACTAATATATATAAGGTGTATTTGCGCAAACGCTCTGACCCAGCAGTGGCACGCTATTTGTACTGGACTCATTCTCATAGCTTTGAGCATTTTTTGTTGCCATTCTGACAAGAAAAATATCCATGTCACCTAAAGGGTGCGGACGTTATATTGCTAGAAGCAAGAATAGTTTAGTGTGCGGGTTCGGGGTGGTATTAGAATAAGACTTATATAACCATAGCCGTCGATAGAGGAGTGGGGGTTACGCCAGTAAGGATCGGACCCCAAGCCGTATCTAGCACCCCTGAAAGCTCCGAAACCCTCGCCACGTGCGGAGAATATTTTAACTGAACATAATTAAATATTGGTGTAAAACCCGCACAAATTGGGGTGAAATTGGCAAAAATGGAACGTCGACGTGGGTCTACCTCTATACCCTCCTGAAACCCCACCGCCTACCGTTTAGCCCCTAAGTCGACGGACCTTCGACACCTATGATATGTTCATGTATTCATGTGCATATATAAAAGATGCTAAGCTTAGGCTAAGGTTTAGGTTTAGTATATCAAGAACGGAATAGCTCAGACCCACTATAATATATAATAAATATATATATAAATATATAATATATAATATATAGAATATATATAATATATTCTTAAATATATAATATTATATAAAATATATAATATTATAATAATATATATAGGCTTAAATATATAATCGGCATCAATGCCAAATTTAACTCTGCTCATGTTTGTAAAAACACTAGAACTACTAGTTCTAAAAGCCTTTAGGCCGTAATTTATCAATGCTGAAAAATAAAAAACGTTATAGTATATATGAATTTTAACCGTTTAAGACTGTAATTGAAATCAGATATAGTATTCCGGTTGCTGGTTCCTGTTCCGGCAAATTTCGGTTCCGGTTATTTCCTGATGTTCAGCTATCTCATGTTAACCTTTTCGCTGCCCAGCCTGTAAATTTACGGGCCGTGAATTCTGCAAAAAAACAAGGCAGACCGTAAATTTACGGGCTGGGCAGTGAAAGGGTTAACATAAGATAGCTGAAGACCAGGGCATAACCGGAACCGAAATTTACCGAAACCGGAACCAGCAGCCGGAACCGTCCATTTAAACCAGATCCGAAACCGGAACCTGGTCTTCGAAACTTATATATAGTAAAACAGATGAAGGAAGAAATGAAGGTACAGTGGATTTAAAATGTATTAAAAATAACTTTTACATTAAACTTAATGTATTGCGATGGCATTATTGCCTCTCTGGAACTTTGAAGAGACTGAGGAAGCTAGTAATGTTTATTTATCGATGATTGTGTATGTTTTTGGACTCCCATGGCAAAAACGCCTTCCAATATACAGCCTTGAGCAAATTGCGTCAAACTGAATGTCCACTGTTGTAACTAAACATGCTTGCATGGAGCGTAGACTAAACACTTTCTCTCTGTCTCCAATTGCCTCCCTTTACAACACATACGTTTGTTGCACGTTATTCTGTACGATATGGTTCTAAAAGACAACAAGGAAGGTATAATATAATTTTGTAATGGTCAGAGACATTGTTTAGGCTAGCGTTGGGCAACCAGTGCCCGTCAGCTGGATGATAATGATGATAACTTTCTGATCAAAATGCTATATAAGAGACAACCTGTTATATTGCTCGTCCAGTTTTAATAAATACAGTTCATTGGCAAGAAAGCAGCTCCTGGCTCCGTTTAAGATATGTTACTTTACTTCAATGTACACTGAGTTACAAAGTTTACAAGCGCATTGGCGGCTGCTTGACGCAATTAATGTTAGCCAAGCTTACAGCTAAGTACTTTTAAATAATCCATACTCTGTTGCAGAGTTGGACCGATTTAATTCTAACATACCCCGCAGACTTCTGAATGTGTAAAATAGCTGCTACAAGCATCGAGCTGGCTTTGTTTTCTTAACAAACACCTGCAGTGTTAAGGTGAAAAATTTCTACTGAAATTATATATCCTACTTACGTTTCAGACTGCAATTTGTTTAGATAATCTTATATTTTGTTTGATTGCATTGGAACTTGACCATTGTCTATATATTGCATTTGTTTAGACCACAAATGAAGCAAAAATGTGGAAAATTTCAAACAAAATTTTTAAACTGTAATTCCGGCTCCAGTATGGTTTTTGCCTTTTGCCGGCACATGGTTTTCGCCGGAACCAGAATTCCGGTTA
>JASANE010004619.1:0-40934 GCA_030248225.1 Trileptium ribeirensis
TATGTTACGTTCAGTTACGTATTGCTTATAGGAAATATTTTAAGCCAGCATTAGAATACACTATTTGTTCAGCTGGTTACAGAATTACTACTTAAATGAAGATGACTACATGTCTACAACTTCAAATTTATAATATATATGATGCCTATTTTTGAAAATGAATGAAATTGGCTATGCCAGGAATCCCTGGTTATTTTAACTATCTCCAAAATGTTTAGTTCAGTCCTAGGTAAAAACATCTATTTCCCAAAAACATAGTGGTGTTGTAACGATTTTCTAGCTCTAACCGCGAAATTCGGGTAGCTAGCTTTGTGTTAATGTATTTGCGATATTGGTTTGTTTCATTGATGTTAATTACTTTCTAGCACTCTAAATTTGCTCAAAACTTTAGTGCTAAAAATAAAGCGATAATACACCGACTAGAATATCTGCAGCGTTATAAGCCTTCTTGGAAGCTACGAACAACGGTATACCGATTTGATATATTGATTTGATATATCGATTTGATATATTGATTTGATATATTGATTTGACATATCGATTTGATATATTGGTTTGCTATATAGATTCTATATATTGATTTGCTGTCAACACATCGATGAAAAATTTAGTAGTGATGCTGCTAAAGCCTTAGGCAAAATGAAGCCAGAGTGACATTTCATCATGATGGTTTGTGGTAAAAAGACGAAATCAGCACAAACCAATCTGGATTTGAAAAGGCACGTGAATCGAGGACGCCATGGATGACGGACTCGACCTAATGGGAACGTATGGCCTTCCTAGACTTGGAAAAGCCCTCGACCTCGTGGCGATGAGCAGTACAAATTATCCCGGAACGAGATGTCTTAGGGATTAATTAGGTGGGAACGGGTTATATCAGACAACAGATTGTCCTTTGAAGAGCTGTCCGGGAACCTCAGTATCAAATATATACAATATAAAATAAAATTATTAACTGTCACTAGTTAGATGTGATAAAGCAAATAGCTGAAAATAGCTGTTATATCATGTGCATTTTGAAGGATATATCGCAATCTAATGAATCCATGAGGAGATCTTGTAACATCGATCTTTCCCTTCGAGCAATATACCAATCATTGCAGTTGTCAAAACATTCCACACTGGCGTACCCGTAGCGGTCTGATTTAAAGGGCACAGTTACGTAGAAATTCCAACGCTAGGTTTATCATCTTTATGGCCCGTGTCACATTTAGGGGCCGGAGGTTATAACGTTAGAAAAAAGAACAGCTTAGAGCTCGTGGTTCGGGTGACTGCAGCCCCGCGACTTAGGCTTACTATGTGGCTAATATAGGCACCTTAGCTTAGGCTTAACTTGTGGCCGGCGTGGTTGGGGCGCCTGCTTTAGTAATGGGCTGAGGTCAGGAGTTCGAATCCAGTGGTTGCGCTAATCTCCTTAATCTCCTTGGGCAAGGGACTCAGCCATAATTGCTTCGCAGTACCTATGCGTTAAACAGGTACTAGACTTTGGTCTAAGCGGATAAAATGATGGGTGGTGTAAAGGGCAGTCATCATGGCCAGCCTACACACAATGCTTCGGCATAATAACCCGGATTGTCACCTAGTGCCAATTGCATGCTTATCCGACTATTTTAGTCTTAGTATATCGAGGACGGCATTGCATGCATTATACTTCGTCCCCTAAAGTGAGAGATGGGCCATCTTTATTATTGTCTATTATTATTTATAGGATCAAAAATTTAGAGACAGGCCGGGCGCCCCAAATTGGTGCTAAATATGGGCTTCTTCTCATGTTCTGTGAAATCAAGTCAATTTACTAGCAAAACAACTATATAAGACGATTATGAATATATATAAGCATGAATAAATTTCACAATAAACTGGTCAAATTATGTATTAGATTTCACAATAAACTGTCAAGTGAGATGGCCCATTTGTGCGGCGTTGAAGGAACGTTGTTTAGGTAATCAGAATTTCGTCTCGTCCTGGAATAAAACATTCCGTACAGAGTATGTCAGTTTGATATATTTATTTGCGTCAAATAATTATTGACGAGTTATAAGGCAGGATTCGGTATGTGTATAATATTTTTCTTTAAACAATTACGCGTCACTCGAATACTAATAGTCTCTTTGTGTTTTGATCTATGCCGCCAGTTGTAGTAATAAATAAAACCAGTTCCCAATATGACATCAACTGACAACCACTCAAACCCGACTTAGGCAGCTGTCAATCACTTTATGTTCGTCATGTAATATGACGTTTTGATTCATGCCTCTATAATCAAGGATTACTGTACCAATCGACGTGTGTACCTCGCCAGCGATTTGGCCGTTCGTAGTGCTAAAAGAGCTTTGATCTACGATCTTATAAACAGTATGCTCGGTTTCGAAAATGGAGGTTTCCACCCTAACTTTGGGTGGAAGGGGCGCATCCCTAGTTCCTCCGGACCTATTACAACAAAAGCGACCAATTTTTCTGTCACAGAAACTGGGCGACTCAAGAATAGATAGCCCCAAATCTGAATATTTCACAGGATAATTAGCAGCCACATAATTTCTCAAAAGATAACCACAAGCTAAAAATTTGGTTCTCTGTCGCAAATTTCGAAAGATGTTCAATCTTAAACCCAAATCACATAGTAAACGCTGGAACGAAGAATCATATTGATCTTCCGTTCACGGATGTCCCTGGGTCAGCATCTATAGTCCCACGCATATCGTTCAGTCCTTCACGTCAATTGGGGGAACATTGCTACACATGGTTCTCTTGGTCCATGGCTCTGATTGACTGTTAGCAGTGATAACACAAGCCAAGAAACCACACAATGCTCCTATGAATTTTCATTGTAACATTAAAACGGTGACTTTAATAATGAACATTTTAGGGGTTCAGGTAAGGTTTTTCAAACAGAGGCATTCCATAATCATCTCTTTGAGAGCTAACCATTCTTGAGTCGCCCAGTTTCTGTGACAGAAAATTGGTCGTCTTTCGTCGTAATAGGTCCGGAGGAACTAGGGATGCGCCCCTTCCACCCAAAGTTAGGGTGGAAACCTCCATTTTCGAAACCGAGCATACTGTTTATAAGATCGTAGATCAAAGCTCTTTTAGCACTACGAACGGCCAAATCGCTGGCGAGGTACACACGTCTATTTACAGTAATCCTTGATTATAGAGGCATGAATCAAAACGTCATATTACATGACGAACATAAAGTGATTGACAGCTGCCTAAGTCGGGTTTGAGTGGTTGTCAGTTGATGTCATATTGGGAACTGGTTTTATTTATTACTACAACTGGCGGCATAGATCAAAACACAAAGAGACTATTAGTATTCGAGTGACGCGTAATTGTTTAAAGAAAAATATTATACACATACCGAATCCGGCCTTATAACTCGTCAATAATTATTTGACGCAAATAAATATATCAAACTGACATACTCTGTACGGAATGTTTTATTCCAGGACGAGACGAAATTCTGATTACCTAAACAACGTTCCTTCAACGCCGCACAAATGGGCCATCTCACTTGACAGTTTATTGTGAAATCTATATATTTACTAGTTTATTGTGAAATTTATTCATGCTTATATATATTCATAATCGTCTTATATAGTTGTTTTGCTAGTAAATTGACTTGATTTCACAGAACATGAGAAGAAGCCCATATTTAGCACCAATTTGGGGCGCCCGGCCTGTCTCTAAATTTTTGATCCTATAAATAATAATAGACAATAATAAAGATGGCCCATCTCTCACTTTAGGGGACGAAGTATAATGCATGCAATGCCGTCCTCGATATACTAAGACTAAAATAGTCGGATAAGCATGCAATTGGCACTAGGTGACAATCCGGGTTATTATGCCGAAGCATTGTGTGTAGGCTGGCCATGATGACTGCCCTTTACACCACCCATCATTTTATCCGCTTAGACCAAAGTCTAGTACCTGTTTAACGCATAGGTACTGCGAAGCAATTATGGCTGAGTCCCTTGCCCAAGGAGATTAAGGAGATTAGCGCAACCACTGGATTCGAACTCCTGACCTCACGATTATGAAGCAGGCGCTCTAACCACGCGGCCACATACTAAGCCTAAGCTAAGGTGCCTATATTAGCCACATAGTAAGCCTAAGTCGCGGGGCTGCAGTCACCCGAACCACGAGCTCTAAGCTGTTCTTTTTTCTAACGTTATAACCTCCGGCCCCTAAATGTGACACGGGCCATAAAGATGATAAACCTAGCGTTGGAATTTCTACGTAACTGTGCCCTTTAAATCAGACCGCTACGGGTACGCCAGTGTGGAATGTTTTGACAACTGCAATGATTGGTATATTGCTCGAAGGGAAAGATCGATGTTACAAGATTGTCTCATCAAATTCGTAGATTACAATACTGTGTTTCTCAAAATGCAGCATGATATCTAACAGCTTACTTTTCAGCTATTTGCTTTATCACATCTAACTAGTGACAGTTAATAATTTTATTTTATATTGTATATATTTGATACTGAGGTTCCCGGACAGCTCTTCAAAGGACAATCCGTCCCCACACAACCCGTTCCCACCTAATTAATCCCTAAGACATCTCGTTCCGGGATAATTTGTACTGCTCATCGCCACGAGGTCGAGGGCTTTTCCAAGTCTAGGAAGGCCATACGTTCCCATTAGGTCGAGTCCGTCATCCATGGCGTCCTCGATTCACGTGCCTTTTCAAATCCAGATTGGTTTGTGCTGATTTCGTCTTTTTACCACAAACCATCATGATGAAATGTCACTCTGGCTTCATTTTGCCTAAGGCTTTAGCAGCATCACTACTAAATTTTTCATCGATGTGTTGACAGCAAATCAATATATAGAATCTATATAGCAAACCAATATATCAAATCGATATGTCAAATCAATATATCAAATCAATATATCAAATCGATATATCAAATCAATATATCAAATCGGTATACCGTTGTTCGTAGCTTCCAAGAAGGCTTATAACGCTGCAGATATTCTAGTCGGTGTATTATCGCTTTATCCTAGCACTAGTTCTAGTAATTTAGAGTGCTAGAAAGTAATTAACATCAATGAAACAAACCAATATCGCAAATACATTAACACAAAGCTGACGTGTACCGAATTTCAGCAGTTTGAGCTATAAAATCGTTACAACACCACTATGTTTTTGGGGGAAAATCCAGATGTTTTTACCTAGAACTAAACTAAACATTTTTGGAGATAGTTATAATAACCAGGGATTTATGTCATAGCCATAATTTCATTCATTTTCAAAAATAGGCATCATATATATTATAAATTTGAAGTTGTAGACATGTAGTCATCTTCATTTAAGTAGTAATTCTGTAACCAGCTGAACAGAGTGCATTCTGAAATTACGGCCTAAAATATTTCCTATAGCAATTTGTTCAATGACGAGCATCGGGTTCCGATAATGGGGTCGAGACTAACGAATCAAATCATGTCAGTTTTACGCCCGATATTATGTACGAAATTTATAATAAAATTAGGAGCGCATAAAAAGAAGAATAATGTTACTTCCCGGCGCTCTAGTGTTAACGCATGTTTGATGACGCGGGCGTTTCCGCGTCTACTTCATCATTTCAGGAGTTGCTCGTCATGCATAGACCTCAGGTTTTTTGGGTGGTTAGCTCGAATCCGCTTTCCTTCCACAGAACTTGAACTCGTAGGCTAAAACAGAAGGGTCGGCTTCTGTTTATCTTAGCTACAACCAGAGCCTACATACCGAGCTACGTGGATGGAAATCAGAGATCTTTCCATGATATTTATAAGACTTATCAATAGCGAGCGCATACTTCCACAAAGCCATTTGCGATCATTTAACGAACACGAAAACGTGGGTTCATAGATGAAACCTTTGGAAGCAAAAAAAATAAGTCTAAATGTTTTAAAACATAACCAAGGACATTTCAGGACAACCAGAGCACTACCCCGCCCACTTTTTGGCTAAAAGCAGTTCATCATTTAGTACCTCAGTCACTGTTGAGTACAACTTCTTCACTTCTGAATAGCTTGCGGCACATTTGAACATAACCTAGCGTCACGTAGGGCTTGAAACTTTGTGATAGAATATTCATGTCCTTTGAAAGGTAAGAAGGTTACGCACCTGAGGCTCTGGGCCTTTTGGGTAGGTTGTCCAACCTGGCTTCTAATGCCGCACGCGCCGAATCCATCGGGCCTGAGAGCGCCGGATTCCACCCCGGTCCACAGGGCGCCTACCTTGATAAGCCGCAGGCCACCTCCTCACAAAGACCCGATTACCGCTCTGGAACCTCTGACCTCGAGCACACATATATGGTTATTAACGGGTACCGTTTAGTCAGATGAGCTAGTTCACAAAATTTTACAATAATTTAAAAACAAAGTTGGAGTTAAAGCTGCGTTCATGCTATAAAATTTCAGCTCTAATTTAGAGTAGTAATTTCGACATAAAAGTTTGGACGTGCGTTCTTAGCTTTACTTAAAATTTTTTAAATATTTGCTCACAATTTAAGCGCATCTTTATTCGAATTTGCCGGGAAATTTGAACTTGTGATTAATATTCAAATAATTTAGAAATTTTCGTTATCCAATCATTGACGACGATTTACCTGAAAAAAGTTGAGCTCATACATTTATCTCAAGTTTTAAAGCATCGCTATCCGCTATATATATTTTGGTTCTTTTCCATTATCCCCGCAGCCCGCATTGGCCCAAAAATAGTCAGATTCTGGAAATTTTGGTATTTTTGTGATCCTCGTGACCTCGCCTGATCATTTCGACCAAAAAAATTGAATTTTTTAATTTTTTTAAATATTGTTCTCTCAATTTTTTTCGGGTCCCAAGGATCCCTCCCCCTTGGGAACCAAAAAAAATTCTTAAAAATTAGATTGTTACGCACCATTCGACGCGGCTTGACGAGTTGAGTGTAATGGTGTTATTTTTAACGGGATCCGATAAAATCATCCTACTTATGGCCAAAAACTATGCAATTTCTGAGCCTCTCAGCCTCCGATAGTTTTGACCATCATTTAGGATCCGGTTACAGGATCCCGTTAAAAATATTACCATTCGATTCAGCTCGTCCAGCCGCGTCACATCGTGTTTAAGAATTTAATTTTTAAGAAAAAATTTTATGTTCCCAATTGAACCCGGAAAAATCAAAAATTTTAAAAATTCTATTTTTGGTTGAAATGATCAGGGGAGGCCTCGAGGATCACAAAAATACCAAAATTTCCAGAATCGGACCATTTTTGGGCAAACGCGGGCTGGGCAGGGGGATAATGGAAATGAACCTATATTTTCACGTTCCAATGTTAGGGTCAAATTTTAAACTCAAACTGTGAAAGGACGATCGTAGCTTAGTTCGTTTCTTTGTTTTAATAGAATTGTATGATCGTATGCAATCGGTCTCGTTCTGTTTGGCAAATATTTTACACACACTTCTTGTCATGTATATATATATACAGTTAAAGCAATTTCCGTGAAATTAAAAAAACGCGTCTTTGAATATTGCACCACCAGATATTTTTTTAAATTAAAAGAATATTCCTTGAAATTTCAAAGAATTATATATCTTTAAAAATTTAAAGATATGTAATTCTTTAAAGCATAATTGTTTGAAAGTACAAGGAATATTATTTGAATTTTAAAAGAATATCTGGTGGTGCAAAATTCAAAGAAACTTCTTTTAAATTTCATGGAATCTTATTTTCAGTATACTTGAAGTTAGTAATTATTCTACAAGTTATTTGTAATGAACTAAATGCCGATCTTTAATTTATAGATCTAAAAAAGCGAACCTGGATGAAATCTTTGTTACTCCGATTGTTTCGCTATATATACATGTGAAATATTCATTTTGGGTCTGCTGAGAACAGGTCTTTAATACTAGAAACCAGAAATGGAATCAGATCACCTTGACGGCCTCACAATGGGTTACAAAATGGCGATCCGATTTCATCTCTGCTAGGACCTATGAATCTTTATCTAGTATGGTATATTCACTCAGGGACGCAGCAGGCTGGGAGTGAGGATCGACCGCCGTCAACTTTTCGGCTAATTTTCCGGTATCGCCCCCCCCCCCCACTTTTGAGTGACGTACAGCGCTCCTGCATATATTCAGTATATATTCTAAAGAAGAAAGCAACTATTTAGAAAAACATAGAATACTCTCCCCTTTCCTATCTCTAGCACTCAAAATACATTCTGTGAAATTTAAAAGAAATTTCTTTGAATTTTGCACCACCAGATATTCTTTTAAAACTTAAAGAAATGTTTCTTTAAATATCAAAGAGTTATCTTTCAAATTTCAATAATATGTAATTATTAAAAAATAATTCTTTGAAATTTCAAGGAATGTTTGTTTTAATTTTAAAACAATATCTGATGGTGCAAAAATTCAAACAAATTTCTTTTAAATTTCATATAAACCTATTTTCAGTGTAGCAACACGCCAGCATGTGTCGTGTCGGAAGCTCTTCAACTGTTGGGCAAAACGTGGATCGTTTAGTCACTTTTTTATAATCCAATCAGTTTATTTTTTCATGAAAGTGAGGGAACGACCCTGCTGGAGGGAACGACCCTCCTTGAGGCGTCACCAGAAAATTTCCACTGGGGGGGCACTAATGCATATTATGGCTACACTCAACATGATATTTAACGATTTCACGTTGAAAAAAATTTTGTTGGAGTTACAAACTGGGTATAACAAATACATTGCCACCAAGTGTCCCCCGAGCATGCCCACCCAGCTCTCTTTGCGACACCCCTGTCGCGACCTAAGCCATATCATACTCCTTTAACCACAACTATGTCACATTCCACTTGTGTGTTTTACAAGAACTCAAGTCATAAATATGTAGAAAAACTACAGTAATTCTCCAGTTTTTTTCGGAAATTTGGGGTTCTCAAAAGGCGTCGGTCGATTAGTACCGACTAAACACATAAGAAGACGCTGGTTTGAGTGACAAATCGCGTCACTCTACCAATTAGAAGAGAAGAGTTTGTCAGATTTTACATAAAATGTTGCTTACCCACCCAAGCGGCGGCGGCAAACATCAAAAGAGTCTGCCCTACTGTCAGTATAGGGACGGTGACGCGTGTTTGTTTAAAACAAAATGTGCTTTCTCAATACGAATTGTTTGCTATTATAATTGAAAGAACCAAGTAATATTAATTGTGACAATGTTAAACCCAATAATTATTATCTAAAGTTATAAACATTTTTAGGGCGGTCTTACGCGTTACATTTGATGGCTGGCCCATGTCAAGTTTAGGGTCCGGACGTTATAACGTTAGAAAAAAGAACAGCTTAGAGCGGAAGGTTCGGGGTTCGGCAGTCCATCCGACTTAGGCTTAATACATGGTTCATATAGGGACCTTAGGCTTAGGCTTAATATATCGAGAACGGCATGTCATGCATTATACTTCGGCCCCTAAAGCTGACATGGGCCGCTGTGTTGATGATTCTGTATTGAACACAGATGATTTTCATTGATTTTTGTCGAGGTTTTAGTTTTATCAAAGAGTGTATTAGGGAAAAGTATGACACTTCCCTGCACTCTAATGTTAGCCCGTGTTTCATGATACGGGTGTTTTCGGCCTGATCCCACCCCCGCTTTCTGGGGGGTAGCTCGGACCGCCCCTCTGGTTTTTTTTGGGGGCGGGGGGGGTACGACCGGTTCTTTTCCACTATACCCCCAGCCCGAATTTGGTCAATTTTGAAGATACAAAGCTAATTTTGGTGCCAATCGATTACCGAATTTTGTAATGGAACTCTTTACGAATATGGGATTTATATATATATACATATATATTAGTTTGATTGTATTTATTTTTGATTTTCCCGGCCAGCCAGTATCCAAGTTTTATTTTTTATTATATATCATCATTCACTTTAAAGCTAAAGATGAGCATAAAAATTTCCCAGAAATTTTCAAATCAATCAAATAAAGTTTACTTAAAATTAAATAGACTCAAAAGATAAACATATAAATATCACATATATAATTCGAGAATTATATTGGTACGTAGGAGTTTAACAGAGATGGGGTCGGTCCACTTATAACAGTCCTTGTAAATAAATATGTTGGTAATATAAATATGAGTCTAGGTAAGTTTTTTTAAAACCATGTAGTTGTTTAAAGGCTTTAGAATTTGCCGTAAAATCAACAATTTTGTTTCTACAATCTCCGGTGGGCTGTTCCAAACGTTCACATTTGGACTGGTAGAACCCGTTCGATTTAGTCTTTGGCCTTCTCGGATTGAGACGATGTTCCTCGTAGCTATAATTTCTACGATTTTTGTAGAATCGATTGGGAAATTTTAAAAATGAAGAAATCTAAAAAATCAATAAAACGATTATCACAAATTTCACTTTAAATATATATATATATATAACAGTATTATAAAATCAGCTAGAAAATATAAGCTTAAATTTAACTATGATTTGAGTGAGTAGGTGCTTAAAAACCCCGTGCCGCGTCTATACTGCCTCGTCAATGTCGCTGTAAAGGCATTTAAAAATCACAACTAAGTGCTTCCTGTTCAAGCAGTGCCGCAAGAGGCCTTTTATAATTCTCCTAGTTTTTACCGCTTTCAAATAAATCTGAGTGTGTGAATAGCTTTGAGCTTTTCTTACACGTCAATATCTCCAAGATACACTGGCGATCAAACATAGCATCCCTATTCTAACGCAAGTTTGACATAACTTATGTAAACTGAAGGTTTTTTATTATGTTTGAAAACAGCGCTTAAAGCATAGGATTGTATTTATTGTTCGATCATATTTAATGCGAAAAAATCTACCTGACAGATTTGGTATACTAAAATATTACTATTAACTTACAGCTTTTACATGATACGAACACCTTATATCAAAGGTACTATGTCACAAGTGATAGGATTATTCCCAAATACCGTAGTTAATTTAGGGCCTTGTATCCTTTAATTAAGATCACATAGCTAGAGCAAATAATTGGCGATTTGGTTTTTAATCGCTATTATAGCTCAGCAACCGGTTGTCTGATGGGCTTCATCGATGGTTTAAAATGTTTTTCTTGACGTATTCTGATTCTGACGTATTTATAAATTTACATCTCGTCTGATTTCAACTGTTATATCCTCTTTTTTGTCTATTTTATATTATGTGAATTTTATAACACTATTTGAACAGGACTATGTGTGGAATGGATTAACCTAATCAATTTTACTGATGGGAGCTTTAGTACAGCGCTATTTATAGGTTCTTTAGTACTTGTACTTGATCATACATTTGACTGCACGAGCTTCCGTTCGTAAAACAGAACTGTTGAATCATCATTAAAAATTAAAATCTGTTAACCGTTCGATTTAAGATTTTCGGCATCACTGGTGAATCGAAATCTCAGATTTGTGATATGATAAGATACCTGAAGACCATATCTAGAGTCATTTTTAATATGTTTCCAGTGGAACCGATGTTCCAGTTTTGATACAAATTCAGTTCAAATGCATATGCTATTGTGAAGTAAACGTGTTTTGATAAAAACACGTCATATGAAGTTATGTTAAATGATATTCTGCAATTTTTTGTTCATGTTTTTGCAGCATAAGTATCTTTCATACATCGTTTTAACGAATAGAACCTGCTTTATTGTTGTATGCTTTCAACCGCCATAGGTCTTGTATGATTTAATTAAGATCACATAGCTAGTGCAAATAATTCACGGTGTAGCATTTAATCGTCATAACTCAGCAACACATGGTCGGATCGGTTCATTTTATGGCTCAAAATATTTCTCATGACGTGTTCTAGTGATCTCGGTGTAAATACATAATTATAAATCTACACGTCATCTTATTTCTACTATTAGATTATATTTTTTGCCCATTTTACATTATCTAATCTTAATATTATAATTTGCAATAAGAGTATGTGTACGATCAACCAATTTTACTGAAGCGGCTTTTAGTAGGTACAATGCTACTTAAGTTCTGCGTGTACGTGACCGTACATTTGATTGCATCAGCTTCTATTCGTGAACGAGATCTATTGAATCATCATTAAAAATTGAAATCGTGCAAAGGCTCGATTCACGATTTTCAGTATCAATTGTACGAAATTGCAAGTAAAATTAAATCTCTAATTTGGGATATCATAAGATACCTGATAACGTTGTGCAGTATCATTATTAATATTTTCCCGGGGTACCCGGTATTGTAGTTTTAATTTTTATTTAAATTTATTTAAAATTTCAACGAATTTTGTTCGTTTCCGGTGACACACGTATCGTTTATCTCGTATTTTGTTCAAACCTTATGACCACGAACATTGGCATAAATATACCACGTCGTATTTATAGCATTATCCAATCCAATAAGGAATAACCTAACTGCAACGCCATTATATATATATACATAAGAAGCAATGTATAATATAGCTCTGATTTGTCGAACAGACGATGTGTTACCGCGGGATACTTCAGGGGAAGTAAGTTTTCTCAGTTTCCGGAACTCATAATTTTTTCCCAATTTCTCTGCAATTTTCTTCAATTTCGCCCATTTTTTTCTAAAACTTACCGTCAATTTTTGCTAATTCCAATTTGTCGCTATTGTTATCATTTTCCTGTCAAAATTTTCGCTTACGTCGCGGTCAAGGAAAAGCAATGCAATTCCTTCAGGAAGACGGGGATGGATGAATGGATTTTATTTGAGCCGGGGTACGACCCCTACGAGGGTAACCCAACTCCGTCAGAGATCTGATTATAAAGAGAATGTTAAATTACAGTAATCCCATACTATTTAATTTATTTTGTGTTGCAAATAGCGATTCCATACGTATAATGTATATTATAATCAACTCTCTTTAACAGAATTATTACAAGCCACTAAAACAATGTTTACAGTGCTAAATCGGGCTTGACAATGAGCTGTCAGGTTGTCAATTCAACAACAACTCATACGGAGAGGCGGTATCATTATAAGAAAAAGGCGAAGCTTGCGGCAATTCCATAGGACGCGTGTCGTTTAAAGAAATACCTCAGATTATTAGTGTAGTAGTTATCTCTTCTGACAGCCGAAATTATGAGGAGTTCTGTAAACACCCGAAATATATGTTTAATGTAATAATAATTTTCTACGTTGGGTTTCGGAAACCACCTCAGTTTATTGGTGTAAAAATTTGTTTATATTAGAAGCGTGAGAACAAAGGCGGTAGGGCATTTGAGAGGGTACTGAGGCCGAATGTACAATGGTATCATGATTCAGATAGTCTGATAAATTTAGTCAAAATATTGCTTATTTTTATGTTGTTTCTAGAACAATTATTCAGTTTCAAGAGTTTATTATCGATTTTTGTGGATTTAGAAATTTTTGGACCAACGAATCGTTCATCAAAGTATAGTTTCCGAACATTTTTGTATTGCTTAAATCAAGAGTGCATTAGGGAAGAGTATGAGACTTCCCAGCACTCACATGTTAGCCCTTGTTTGATGATGCTGGCGTTTTCGGGTCTTTTCGGTTATCCCCCCCCAGCCGGAATTTCGTCAATTTTGAAGTTACAGATAAAATTTTGGTACCAATCGATTCAGCTCGATGAGGCGGTTCACAAAATACTCATTTTACTCATATCACTAAAATCTTTTTTTCATTTTTTGAGGTCTCAATGGTCCCCCCTCGGGAACCCAAAAATTGTTTTCTTCGAATATTGCCATGTTGGTATATTCGACTCGGCTTGATGAGACAAGTCGATTAGTGTGTAATTTTTTGAAATCTACCCCACCGTTAGAAAGTTATGAGGGTCCAAGTAATCTTTAGGGGCCGTACGTTATAACGTTTAGAAAAAAGAACAGCTTAGAGCGGGGGGTTCGGGGGGCGGTAGCCCCCCGACTTAGTCTTAGGCTTAGTGTATGTCTCATATAAGGGCCTTAGCTTAGGCTAAGACTAATGCTTAGGCTTAGTATACCCAGAACGGCATGGCCTGCAATTTATTCTGCGCCTCAGGGTTACTTGGGCCATCATAACTTTCTAACGGTGGAGTAGATTTCAAAAAATTACACACTAATCGACTTGTCTCATCAAGCCGAGTCGAATGATACCCAACATGGCAATATTCCGAAGAAAAAAATTTTTGGGTTCCCAAGGGGGGACCATTGGGACCTCAAAAAATCGAAAAAAAAATTTTGTCATGGATGTGGGTAAAATGGATATTTTCTGAACCAGCTCGTCGAGCTGAATCGACTGGTACCAAAATTTTATCTGTAACTTCAAAATTGACGAAATTCCGGCTGGGGGGGGATAACCGAAAAGACCCGCGTTTTCCGCCTGACACACTCCCCCACCCCCCCCCCCGGAAACTGGGGGTGGTAGCATCTGAACCCTCAAAAAAACTGGGGGAGGGGGGTCAGACCGAAAACGCACGTATCATCAAACACGGGCTAACATGTGAGTGCAGGGAAGTGTCATACTCTACCCAATTCAATCCTGCTTAAATGTATAAATGCATTTTATATCTACTGCAGTAAACTACTTTGTTACTGTTATATTTGTTTTTTATTTATTTATTTATTTATCTCGTGATTGCATTTCTTTTTGTTCCAATACACAATCTAACCTCAGTGTCAAATAACATACATTGTTTGTTTTCTTGTCAGTGTCCACCAGGGGCGTAGCCAGAAAATCGGAACTGGGGGCACCAAGGATTTCTGGAGGGGCACTGTAAATTCGAACTGGGGGGCACCGAGCCAAACTGGGGCACGGCTCTCTTAGAGGCCCCCTGGCGTCCACACTCATTGCTCGCTCGCCAGCCATCTGCACGACCGGGCATATGAGCAGTACGGAAATGGGGATCATCATAACAAAACGTGGTCGTACTCCCGTACACTCGAATCCCACACGTTAGTTACACTATGCATACATATTGGACCAAGTAACCCTGAGGGGCGGAAATAAAATACACGCCATGCCGTTCTCGATATACTAAACCTAAGCCTTACTCTTAGCCTATGCTAAGGTCCTTATATCAGACATACACTAATCCTAAGTCAGGGGCTGTCGCCTCACGAACCGCCCGCTCTAAGCTGTTCTTTTTTCTAACGTTATAATGTAGCGCCCATCAGGGTATCTTGGGCCCACAGTATTCATAATTTATTAATTCGCCTAAATTCATGTTTTCTTTTACATCAAGTATTTCTATAAATGATAAATCATTAAAGATATTAAAGCTTGTAAAAAATCAATAGGGCAGTGTAGTTATTATAGGCACAAGAAAATATATATCAATAAACAGAAAAAATTTATTTTCAAGACTTTCAAATGTTCCAACTAAGACAAGCAGTGAGGTTTCAAACATCCGTAACAGTTCGAAAAGTTGTGTGCACGTCATCAGCTAACAATCGTTCTAATGTAAAGTCTCGTATGTACCATTATAGTTCTAATGTAAAGTCTCGTATGTACCATAGTAACTGAATAAATTTGTATTGTATTGTGTAATGGCAATAAAACTACTAGAACAGACATGTCGGAAACGAATTTACAAATTTTTGTTTCGGGGCACAATTCCTGGACGGATTTAGCTGATGACCTGAAAAGTGTCCAAAAGATTTATCCAGTAACAAAATTATTCTTTTATAGGGTTCGTATTGTATCGCTAACGTACCTTTTGCTCTATGTGAGTTCTCGAACTATTTTGTCTAAGTTGATGCTTTAAAACTTTTTGTAAAAGCCAAAACCGTACTGGGTTCATTTATGGCGATAACAGTAAGTTTGGCTAAATATAAATGATATGAATGCTTGCTTTAGTTTAAGTCCTGGATGCAGTTTATACACTGCTTTTTATTATTAAGATCTATGTCTAGTGGTGTGATAAATGAAGTTGACTCTCAGAGTGTTTTAGGTGGTTCCTAGGACTATTATTAGGAAAACATGGGATTTCTTGGTAAAAAACCACGGCGAAACCTCATTTCTTCAGTGTTAAGCACCGCGATTTGATGACCATAACGCCTCGCCATGTTGATCGTCTGGTTTCCAATATGCATTTTATTGATAACCTTTTGATTTTGCTGTTAATATTATTATTAGGTATATACCTTCTTTGGATTGTTAGGCTAAAAAACTGACAACAACATGTTTGTCTTATAAAAGTAGTATTAAAGTTGGGAAACTCGGAATCCATTTATTGAGGTAAAATTATGCATTCAAGTTCCGAAGCAATCAGTACCGTTTGGAATGTTTTTAATCTGGTGAGTCGAAAAATCCTAAAATCGTAAAAGGGAAATCGCATAGAGATATTCCAACGCCTGTTATTCAGAAGTAGCTTCATATTTATCAATGTCGTAGGACGCAGCGATGGGTCATTGGGTCAAATGGGTCACTATTTTGCTGGGCCAGTCGAGGAAATGCGTCACTGGGTCAGCAACTCGGTGTGTCACTGGGTTGTCGGTCGTGACTCAGTTGCGCCTATACTATAAAAGTATAATCTTTCTTGTTTTCCTTTGCCCACTTTTCCTCATAGTAATTTAACGCAGCCGCACTTCACAGATCTGTTGGCTGGGCGCTATTACAGTAGCCGACGTAACATTAGGAAGCCGTATACATCTAACACCGCATCGTTACTACAAAAGATTTACTTGATTTCAATTAGTGGATCACCTTCACGGGGTACAGCCTGGGCAGCACTACGTGGCTGGCAAGGAATCCACAGGTATGTGGAAGAAAATTAGGGTATACGTGGTGCCATTTATTTTCGGAAAAATGGAATGTGCGTAATATAGAGGTAGTTTGTAGTGTCAGAGTGAACATGACAGATAGGAGAGATAGAACTGGGTCACTAGATCATATGGGTCACTATTTCGGCCGGGTCACTGGGTCACAGCTTTCGTGGGTTACTGGGTCATGAGATCGTGACCCAGTTCCATCTCTGGTTCGATGTTTTCTATTTGTGGCAAGATATGTTAGTTCATCACCAAATATTCTGAATATTTTGGGTGTTAGTAAATTATGGTCCTTATTTATCGGAAGAGAAGGCGGGGCTGGGGGTGGTGTTGTGGGCGGGGAGGGAGCTGCACTACACGCCACCCCTCCCCCCAAATGATGATCTTAACTTCCCGATAGGAAAATTGAATCCAAATATTGCAAAGCCTCCAAGTTTTTCTCTCTCCTCTGTCCAAACTATAGATGTACTTTGTGCCAATACCTGCGTCACGCCCTCTGTTCGGCCTTGGGTCCTATGTTTTCGGATATATAAAAGTAATTTAGGGGTACGAAGATTTCTTAGTAAAATCGAAATCAAAATAATAAGTCGATTAAAAAGAGGTGCAATAGTAGAACCAAAGTTTTATTATAGAGCTATTCTCGTCAACACGAAACGAAGAACTGAATGATGGGAAAATGGCAATATAAAACCTGGTATTTTTTGAGAATACTAATTTCACTATAAACGTCTATTTTTGGGTTTATCAAACGGTTCGTTTATATTCCATATTCGAAGATAGCACCAATAACAGGAACAACATAACGACAAAATTCACATGAAACTAGCATTAATAGAAGATAATTTGTATTTTTATCACTGAATCACTGAAATGTTTTGGAATGATTTGCATAAAAGTTCTTCGCCACATCATTTTTTGTTATATTGAATGAAAATGTGGGTGTACAATATCGTTAGTCAATGGGGTCGCTTATGATTTTGGAAACCAAAATCATTACGATCTGGTGATTAGAAACCCAAAAGAAAACTGTGTCTTTGAGCTGAAAATTTCTAAAGCGGAGAATTGATTTTATGAAATATGGTGGCATTAAGATAAAGCATTACATCGACAGCATGTATTGCTTCAATAGTCCTTCATCGATATGGCACCAATATCGCCATGCAGCAAGGGCGTATATCTTGGGGTAAAAGATAATATTTTGGATAAGATATAAAAATTATGGCCCATATCAATTTTAGGCGCCGTATGTTATAACGTTTAGAAATAAGAACAGCATAGAGGAAGGTTCGGGGATCGCAGCCCCCCTATTTAGGCTTAGGCTTAGTACATAACTCATATAGAGACCTTAGCTTTGGCTAAGACTAAGGCTTAGGGTTAGTATATTGAGAACAACATGGCATGCATTATACTTCGGCCCCTAATATTCTCATGGGCCAAAATTTCGTTTTCGATCTTTGTAGGAACACATCTTTCCAATGAGCGGAGTGATAGGTAGTTAACCGATACACCAAAATTTCGCACTCCGGGCTTCAAAACGTATGAAAATTCCCTAGGTGTGGCTAATAAGTAGCCCTCCCTCTTCTGGATGCGCCAATTTTAAGGTGAAATTGTGAGGAAAAATTGCAGAAATTGGGCTTGAGTGAAATATTTTGGTTACAACTTGGTTTATCTCTCCACCCCTCGCCGCGCCACCGCCACTCGCTGGAGCCAATTACAACCATAAAAAAGCCGACGGACCTGGGACACCTATGCCTGACACATTCTTTATTCATAAAAAAACCGACGGACCTAGGACACCTATGCCTGACACATTCTTTATTCATAAAAAAACCGACGGACCTAGGACACCTATGCCTGACACATTCTTTATTTAGGTCTTTATTTATTTACACTATTCCCAGCTTTCGTGTCGGTAGTTAGGCCTTACGATAAATTCGGTGTGGTGACACTCATCACTTAACAACGGCTGGTCGGATCGAAGTCGGTGAGGGTTAAACATTTTTGTCTTGACCCGAAGTCGTCTTAGATTCCTGGTTCTACATTTTGACCTATTATCACTGAAAATCCCTATTTTTAAAATTTTACATTATAAAAGTTGTAAATTTGCTAATTTTCAATTCAACGTCTGTGAGTCCTGCACAGATGCACATGTTGTTTTCACCTACAGAGGTACAAAATCCTTTGTTTCTATACCTGTTGTTGCCAAACTGAGACCAAACAATCCATCTGTTCGGGCCTAAATTTCAAATTCTTTGGATCTCATCGATGTACTTGTTCTTTCCACTTAGGCATAAAAATTTATTGGTCCACGTTTCGATTCCCATCTTTTCGAGACACTACAGCTTTACGCAATCTACGTTATAAAATTAAATATTTTCAAGGACTTGGCGTCTCTACACTCCTAGTACCTATATATTTATTATTTTACGGAGCGGAGCGAGGTCGCCGAGCGAACCCAGGCGATCGAGCGAAGCGTTTTTATTTTCTGTCTGGGAGCAAAAAAGTCGATGTCCGTTCGTCTGTCCGTCCGTTCGTCCGTAAGTCTTTCATGGATCTCAAAAACCACTGAACCTATTTCAAAAAACTTTTTTGAAAGCTTATCATGTGAGGATGTGCACCTGATATTTTAGAAGTTTGGCAACTTGCCAATTTTATCATTAATTAAACTAATTAGCTAATAAACACCCTAATTAAGCTCATAACAGCTTAATTATTGGTCGTAGAGTCGTTTTAACGGCATATACTCTGAGGTTTTCAGGTATGGCGTGTGGCAACTCTTACATTTTTAATTTATTTATTCAGGTATAGCTGCCAATTGGTTTGTTTTCCTTTTTTGTATTTTGCAACTACTATTTGTTGTACATTGCTATTTTCGATTGGTGAGATGTGGGAAATAAGAAAATAGATGCATTGTACACACAGGAATAGTATAGTACGAATGTTATAGGCAAAATTATTTTAAGACTCCGTGTCCTATGATTTCATTGCTGTGCTTCGATTGCCATTCATCACCATGCTGTAAAAGCCATGTGATTTCCTTTGTCTTGCTTTTCGTTCGAACGGAATAAAACTATTCTTTCATTTACTCATTGTTGTCTAGGTAATTATATATTTCCAAGACATTGAGTACGTTCATATTACTAATGCCGTCGCTCCGCTCAAAAAATGTAGTTGCACTACGACTGGTATATTCATGTCTCAGACAGAAACAATTTTACACATTCCAAATCCTACAAGTCCCAGGTGTGACGCTCCATTATACCCGGACGCGATCATTTACTGTGACTTATTTGACGTTACCCGTCACTGCGTAAATAAATATATGAATATAAATATATAAATATAATAAATATAAGTATAATAAATATATTACTACCAAAATGTACCCTTCGCTACCAAATACTAAACGTTGCGGTCTTTTGCAATTATATATATGTTAAAAGTCAAAGCTCAAATCTGAATTGTTCTCCAATGCAATAAGACACAATAAGTCTGCAAAATTTTTTTGCTTAATACTGGAAGCTGTGCTAAGCTAGAGAGCGCGATGTGATCTATTTTGATAATTTTCATTAAAACGTCGAAATTTTGAGCTGTGGATTAGTAAATTTGATCGTGTATCCTATTCAATAGTTACGATCTCATCACAATTCATATATGATCTTTATGTGTTGCCTTTCATAACACAGCGTAATACCCATATGGGCATGTTCATCTTTAATATCAGCAATTACAGGCTTGAAACCCGCGTTTTTTGCTGAATTAATGTTTGCTAAACCCCCGGTAACCTGGATTTATGGTTTGTGTTCAAGAGGCATTGATTGTAAAAATGATAAGAGCAAAAATAGTAAAATTTTATTACTAAATTTAATGGTATGTCAACAATAATTATGCAAGCCTTTTCGATAGATCATCATTTGAAATGAATAACAATTCATGACAAATTAATCTCATATGATTTTCCAAGGGCAGGGGCGCATCACGCCTCGTAAAAGTAAGGCGGACCAATGGTCTGTCAACAGCCAATATTTTACAAATGCTGGGGGGGCCTCACTGAAAAGGTCCCAGCCAGTGCTATAACTGGCGGGACCGGCTCAACCCCCCGCATAGTGCCCCTATGCTGAAGTGTTCATGATTGTTGTACAATTGTAGAAGAGTATGACGCTCACCATATTATATACGCTGAGGGATGGCTGGTTTTGCTTCATTTGTTTCACTTTTAAGGGAGACAAGTTTCCCCATTTTAGCCCTGTCCCTACTCATCTGCATATTTGATCCTCCCCCCCCCCGATTTCAATCCTGCCGTTCCAAAGATGGTTCTGTCGCCCGCAACTTTTCTTCCAATTGACATCTTTATTCCATCTTCATTTTGTGTTCGAACTCGGAAGAAAAGTTGGGTGGCGGTTGAGGAGAGACAGAACAAAATGCGGAAAGGCTGGGAAAAGTTGAAGGGGGTTTCGATGTCTGTTAAAAGGTGGGAAACTTGTCCATTCCCCTAAAAGTATTATAAATAACGTAAAACTAGACCGTGTCATCTCACAATGTATATAATCTAGTGTGACATGAGTGTCACATGAAGTTTTATGCTGTCCTTCAATGAAATTGTGTAGCATATAGGCGAAAGTAGCCGATAATTACGAGGATGTTCCTTATAACTCCGCAGAAACCGCTCTGGACGTCGTACTGTCCGAAAAGTTGGAAAAACGGGTGATAGACACCGCCTGGCTATGTTTATACATGGGGAATTTTCATTTATATATTTTATTTATTTCAGATCAATAGTATCTAATACATAATTTTACGTTTGAAAAATTAATTTCTAATACCATCTGAAATGTCTTTATTCTGAAATAATTATTCCTCGTCTAACAATCGTTATTCGGTATATAAAATTGAAGAACTTATCCACGTTTTTCGTTCAAGTCTTTCGACGTCTAACAAACGAGCGTTCAAGTCTTTCGACGAACACAACGGATCAAAATGCAATTACCATCGACTCCAAGACTTAGTCTTAAACCATCATATGCTTGCTCGAAACTTAGGAAGGTAAGCTTTGTTTACAGTGGAAAATTGGAATTTGTTTTCAATAACTGGTGTCTCCTGTATGTTAAAGACACAAACCAACCATTACTAATATAACTATTGTTACCACTATGATTATAGAGACTTAAAGTCTGAGCCAATGTTTAAGTTATCAAAAAATTTAGGATTAAAAACAAATAGTTCTGAATCAAAGACATACTAATAATTATTAAAAGACACGGCTGGTTCTCGGCAGAACGCTATGTAATGTCGGAAACAAAATATAAAATTTTAATGGCTTAGCCGACCCGAACAGCTATTTCAGTTTTCGTTTTAGCCTTTAAGTTCGAACGTATATTATTGTTTTGTAAGCATTCACGATCATATTATTTATTTTGTCGCCGTTGTTTAAAGAGAGCTAACTAAAACCTCAATACTATGGATCATAGACATCCATAGGGCGTGTTATAGGCGGCCCTAATCGTCGGATCCCCGTCTGTTTCATCGAGGCCCTAACGGTGGGGGACCACCTTCCACCGTTCGCTCTCCCTCTCCTTGAGGCCCCGTACCCAATCGTTCCGTGCGAGCATGAGGTGCGTGAAAAATTTTGGCAATTACGGGCAAACTCACAAAATTATACGGAAAAATTATAAAAAAAATTTGGGAATACGGAGAAAATTAAGGGTTACCCTCTGCCGCACACCATTCCTTCCGCCCCCCGCCCCCCACCGCGAGAGCGTATTCTCCCTTAGCTTTGGACACATATGACTTTACATATCACAATTTACTTATTTTTTTTTTCATAACACTTGTAGATTTAGTTAATAGTTGTATGAGCAGATAGTAGTTATCAATTGTGTAATACATTGCGGAACAACGTTAAACTAAATTTGAGTCACATAAAGTTAAATTAAATAATATTGTGCAAATACGCTTTGCATAATTTCGAAAAAAATATGTAAAGGCTTTTCACAAGCTCAAACTTTTTGCTCAAATTTTGATCAAAATTTGAGCTCAAATTTTGATCAAAATTTGAAAGCAACTTTTTTGCATTTTTGTAAGTTTGAATGTGTGAACACAGTTCAAACGTTTCATGATTGTTCCTGTAACCAATCATGGACAAGATGTATTACCTGAAAAAGTTTGAGCTTAAATTTTGATCTCAAATTTTGAAATATCGCAATTTTCATTTAAAAATCACCGTCAAATTTGGATCAAAATTTAATCAAATTTTGGGCTCAAAATTTGAGCAAAAAGTTTGAGCGTGTGAACACGCCTTAAGATTTTTTGCCAGTTACCTGAGGCTGAGCACGAATTTTTTGGGCAGATTTTGTTGCGGCTTTTGTGTCGTAGTTTTAGATTTTGGCGTTTCAAATTTAAATAAAAATATAAAAAATTTTAAATTGCGTTCAGTTTTGCGATTTAAATATCTAAAATTATATATAAACAGTTGCGTCAATTTGTTTAAAACACCTGCTCAAATTTAGTTGAGTTATACTGTGGTGTTTACTGTTTGGTATACAGACGGGGGTGGGTATGGGAGCGACTGCGCAACGATACGGGTGCTGTGAAGCATTACTAAGGCGATTTGGGTTTTTCGGTTATCCCCCAGCCGGAATTTCGTCAATTTTGAAGTTACGGCTAAAATTTTGCGAATGGTACCAATCGATTCAGCTCAATGAGCTGGTTCAGAAAATACCCATTTTACCCAGATCCATGGCAAAAAATTTTTTTTCGATTTTTTGAGGTCCCAATGGTCCCCCCTCGGGAACCCAAAAATTTTTTCTTCGGAATATGGTCATATTGGGTACCATATAAAGCTCAAATTTTGTGATGAAATTTTGAGCAAAAGGTTTGAACGTGTGAACGCATCTTTAAAATCGAAATACTTAAAAATATTTTTACTTTTTTAGATATTAATTAGGATCTGTTTTATATAATAATCATGAATATATATATATATACATCGATGATGTGGTGTCCGTATGATACTCTGTAATTCCAAGCGCCGTTAGCAGTTTGGCCATATATGCTTTAATATTTTTAAATTATTTTAAAATGATCACTGGCTTTGCGCAAAAGTTGATTTAGTAAATTTAAGATTTTTTATAATCCTCAATGCTTTGTCAACAAGATAAAGCTATCAAGAACTAAACTATGGATATAAATTATGTATGTGGCTGATGTCTAATTTTATTGGTTTTATTTTATTAATTTATTATCAAATATTTTTTAGTATCCCGTCAAGCGTCCAATATTTCGTCCATGGGAAGAAGACTCGCCGGAACCCTCGACAAAAAAACGAAATACCTTCGATAGCGAAACAGTTGTTCTTCAAGAATCTTCAGGAAAATCACCAACGTTGTTACTGGAGCCCACAATTACAAAATGTCATCAAGTTGATATATCAATTTCGAATCGAGAATGTTCTGCTTTCGAGCTGAGGACTGGTCGTTCGGAAAAGGCTTCGACGATGGATTTTGCTGTACGAAAGCCGACGACTTTTAATTTACTAGATACTAGCAGTAGTTCCGGGTCCATATTTTGGGCACCTGATACAAGCCTAAGACATTTGCTAAACCAGACTTGTACTCCGAAATCAGGTTCAAAAGCAGTCGCGAGCCTTTTTGATCCTCCTGATCCGGATCATTCAACTGGTATTTCATCCGTTATTCATCCAAAACCTCGACCGAATGCTACAACAGCTTCTTCGAAGAATAACGGCGTGATTCGCCCGCAACCGGTTTATTCCAAACCACGATATCGTCATGGATCGTTAGCGGCTTTGGTGCCGGAACTTAGTGCGTCCGTAGAGGTTGCCAGTGATCCATCGTGGGTGTCATCCGGAAGCTTGGACCAATCGCCACAGGTATTATCGCCGGTCATACCGTATTGGAACGGATCTTCTTTGACTGCTCGGTTTCTTGGCCTCAATTCTTTGTCGCCTATGTCCGGGTCATTGCCGTTTCACACTTATTCATCACCACAATTATTGTCTATATTGGATGCTAATTTACAGTGTTCAACAACAAACTCAATTCCACCGCAAACATGCTGTTTAACCGATGCATTGAAATCAACGTATTTTGGACATACTACTCCGACGAACAATCATTGTTCTCCAATATATCAGAGAAGTCCAGAATTAAATACACTAAATTCAGCTCAGGAAGCATTGAGCACCTTTCTCAATACACTATCTTCTGCAGCAATCGGTCCTATGATAGCCTTTTCGTCAGAAGGCGTTTCACGTAGAAAGTGCCGTCGCTGTGAATGTCCAAACTGTACGTCGGAAACCCCGAATTGCGGAACCAAAAAAGGCAAAAAACTCCACATTTGCCATATTGGAAACTGTCGAAAGGCATACGGCAAGACGTCTCATCTCAAGGCGCATCTCCGCTGGCATCGCGGTGAAAAACCGTTCGTTTGCAACTGGATGTTTTGCGGCAAACGCTTCACTCGTTCCGATGAATTGCAGCGACACTTCCGGACTCACACCGGCGACAAACGACATTTGTGTAGGATTTGTGGAAAACGATTCATGCGCTCAGATCATCTTTCGAAACATACG
Organism: Trileptium ribeirensis; assembly: GCA_030248225.1. Classification (NCBI taxonomy): domain Eukaryota; kingdom Metazoa; phylum Nematoda; class Enoplea; order Enoplida; family Thoracostomopsidae; genus Trileptium; species Trileptium ribeirensis. The sequence continues at coordinate 25,270 of JASANE010004619.1, forward strand.
AAGATCCATTCGACTCAACAAACGAAAATGATCACTAAGCACCAAGAGAAAATAGCAACCGAAACTAGAATTCAAGCTTCGATCGATCTCAATGTCCTCCAAAATGCTCAGTCAATGCTTTTGTTATAAACTTTTGGTCGGAACGAATTCGCTTTGTTGCTTCCTAGGGTTGTTACCTAGGCCACAAACCTGATAGCCGCTATAAAGCAAAAAACAATATATAACGTTCTACCAAATGGACGCAGCAATAGAAAGCTATTTGAATTTTGCGACTAAAGATTGAACAGCCGTCATTATTACCTTAAGATTGCCTACATATATACTCAGATTTTAGTATTATGCTGATCGTTTAATGTATTTGGTGTACCAAAAGCATTTAGTTTGTCCATAATAATGACTATATGAATTTATTATATAAATATGATTAACCATCCACCTATTTTATATTGTCTATTTGGTATTTCCTGTATTCGGTTTACAGTTGCAACGCGTTAAAATATGTAATTCCAGAATTAATGCTCGGTAAATAGAACCAAGACAATGGCCGAGGCAATTTACAAAAAGATACGTAGAAATGACACTAAAACTAGTTTAGTAACACGTGAGGAAAGTTATTTCATAAAAACATGGTAATTATCCACAGTTTTCTCTCAAAAAATTTGGGGATTATCATCGATCTGTCTCACTCATGGTACAGGGTCGTCGCCAAGGGGTGGCCAAAGAGGCGCCCTCCCCCAGTATGACTCGAAGTCCCCCCAGTTCGAATTTACAGCTAACTTGTGCCCCTCCAGAAAGCCTTGGGGCCGCCCTCCAGGTCGGATTTTTTGGCTACGCTCCTGTAATGGCAATGTACTCAATTGTGTTCCATTAATAGCTGAAACAAAATTTTAAACTATTTATTAAAAGTTTTATTTTATCGTCGGTGTTCATTGTTGCAAATATATGTATTTGTAATAAGTAATCTGTAGTTGCAATAAAAACAGTTCGAAATTCAGAAAACCAGGAAAAAGTGGAAAAGCCTAAATTTAAACTCCACATTTTCTCATATTCTATTTGACATTTTTAGTTCCTAAATTTTATCATACTGATAATAGTTTTTAAACTAAGAAAAACTTTTATTACGTATCGAACATAGTTTCATCTGGAAAATTTATTTTTACAAAATTTTTTACGCAAATTCTCTGTAGTATTTGTTCTGACAAAGGCGTTTCTTGATCTCGCTCAGCCTGCATTGATAATGGCGTGTGTGCTCACATAGGTTGTTTAATAAAACAAAGGCTGAATGAAAATTGTGTTGCCTTCATGGGTTGTGTACATATGACGAAGCCAAGCGATTGGAAATAAACTGGTGCCTAAATATGTTGTCGCTACGGTGAGCTTATATTTCCAGGGTTCAGCTAAGGGAACATAAACCTTCATAGAATGATCTTGAGGAATTTTATTGAGGGTTTCTGGAAAGAAATTGACAAATAGAACCTGGCTCCAACACAGTTTTAATGACTTAAAACAGTATTATATTTTATGATCGTATCTTGTATATTTATTGTATCTAACTGTATACTCACTCGATAAGTAAAAATAATATATTAATCTTGTCATTTTAATTGAGCTGATATTTCGGAATAACAAGATGTGCTCCAACACTATATATATTTATAATTTTTAACAATTTCTGTTCATAAATATAATTATTTCTTGCAAATTCATAGCATCAAGAGATTTTGGAGATACTCTCAATTTTAAGACAAATTCACCTGATGATTTCTGAAATTTATTTTAAATTAATTGGATTGTTACATGTGATTTGGTTTGGTTCAAAATCTATAATTTATTTGGTTTTCTAACGACCAATAGTCTCCAATGATTACGCCACATATAAACCATCCTAAGGGTTATGATGCTAATAACGTAATTCATAAGACCGGACCTTACTAAATTAATATTTAATTAATATATACTATTGAAATAGCTTCTTCCGCAAGGTAGAAATCATAGTTAAATCCCGTAAAAAAAATTTCTCACAAAACCAAATTATCTGGAAGCACCTCCGGAAAGACGAAATATTCCACGGGACACGATAATGCGCAAAACCAAAGTGGGGTTAGTTTAGATAAGAAGGCGACGTCTCGGGTTTAAGAAATGGAGCGAACTTACACTGCATCCACTTCTCTTTTTTGTTTCTATTAGGATTTCGTAGAGTGACAACTGGCAAACCAAATGCGGCGCTGTCAGCGTTGCGTTTAGAACAATTGCTTATAAGCATTGGCTATTCATTACAAACCATCAATAATAATTAAAGGCGTGTTCACACGTTCAAACTTTTTGCTCAAAGTTTAAGCGAAATTTGAGCTCAAATTCAGAATACAACAAAATTATTCACGGTCCGACGACGAAAATTTGGAACAATGTTAGACGGAACGTCAAAGTGTCTCGTTCGACGATGTTTTAATTTGAGATAGCAAATTCTAAGATAGCTAGCGGTCTTTGATTGAAAGTACAGGCGATATGTTGTAAAAAATCCTTAACTGCGATTATTGTAATTGTATAAATATTGATTACCATTAAATATATAAAGTCCGACGACGAAAAGTTGGAGACAATGTCAGGCAACGTCAAATTGTCTCGTTGGAATAGGTTTTTGAGATTTTCAGCAAATGTTGTCGCAAAATTTAAGGTTTTGCTATTTTGCGGTGACAATTTTGTTTAGGCAGTGTTCCCTGCGGTTAGTTTCATTCTAACCTAGACCATGATCACTACACGTAGGACGTTTTTATCCATGGTGTCGCGGCCAAACTGCCTTATCATTGCTGACTCAACGGCCGTCAAGGCTTGTGGCTGGATAGAGAACCGTAGTCGCAATCTTTTTGTCCAAGAATACTCAATCGATCGCTGTCAAAAATATTCGATTATTCAAAAAAATGTAGGTTAAGGTAGGTTTTCTCTTGAAAATTTGGAAAGCTTTCGAAGCTAAAAAATATTTTTTCACTGTTGTTCTCATTAGTTTCTCATCAAGAACGCCGATGGAACATTATTTTGCTCAAAATAGTTGTATCGCTTTCATTTTGTTTCGCAATAAATTTTCACGTTTTAATTCTAACTATATATATTTAGAGCTATAGTATAAAGCTTGATTTTGGTTTCCTTCTGGCTCTGCGTGGTTTGGTTTCTCTCCGCTCTACCCGTCTGCTTAGTTCGAGACAAGGTTAGTTTTTAATGTTTCAGAGTAGTGATATAACTAACCGGCTGTGTTTGATGTTATATCACCCTACTCTGAACACATTAAAAACCCTACACCCTCGTCGACACTAAAGCCATCGAAAACAACTGACAACGCACAAGTATGTATGCTGGTATGTAGATAACCAAACCATCGCATTCAGCCTAATAGAACCTATATAGACAATTCTTGATGAGCTGTGCGCAATACGTAACCAAACAACTGAGGACAGACTATATTCTGGAAATCGGGTCATTGACCTAAACACATTGAAAAACCATGAAAATCACAAAATATGCACGGTGGATTTTATAATACCAAATCATTGTATTCAGCCTTCAGGAATACCTATATATACGCTATTCTTGATGCCCTGCAAGCAGCGCATAATCAGACTTATGAAACATTTCAGAAAAAAGGTTCGTCGATCGCAAAACCATTGACACCACAAGAAAATGTATACTATACCAAAGTTGGACCCTGGATAGCAAAACCACTGTATCCAGCGTGCTTGGTAACATTATAGGCACTCATCACAAGGTAAAATCAAACAATAGCAGAGCGAAATTTGAAAAATCGCTATCTATTTGGCATAAGGTCAACAAACCGTATTCGGGCCCACAACGGTCCAGGAAGTTGTCCCACAAAAAAGTCGTTGTCAGCAAGGTTGTAGACTTCGATGACTTTTATCGACGCAAAGCCTGTGTCGTGAGATATGGGCTGCGAAGCACTGGTACCCGTATGACCAGATTTGGCAAAGAACCATTAAAACTTGATTTTTGCCATTTTGGCCAGGAAGATGGGGTCGTGGCTGCTCGCGTTCAACTAAAGGTCACATCATCATCATATTTGCTAGTGAACATAAAGATTTTCTAAATCCTTCCATCCAAAAATAAGTTATGAATGGCAGCGACAGACAAAAACAAATTTTCACAATTTTCCACCTAACGTCCTCAGAGGAAATTCCGTTCGCTTCGCTCGCTCCGCCCAATCAGTAGCTCAAAAAATTAAAAAAGTCTTTGTAAAATTATCATTCGGAATAAATTGCTGTCCAAATGGAAACTGTTATGATGATTGTATACCACATAATTTGTATAAGGCAAGTAGCAAACCCTTTATAGCCAGTCGTAAAATTTTTTTATACTAGGTAATAATTATACGTTTGTAAAGCGCCTTTTTCGCAGAAGCGTGACAAAAGCGCTGGGTGTGAACACTAATAAAAAAGTGAGATGATACAGAAATTTATCGTCAAAAAGCCGGGAACAGATGAGTTTTCAGTTTAGATTTGAATTCGGATAAATCAAGATTTGGATTTCGTAGAATACTTGGTAAGGTGTTCCATTCCGATGGTCTCAGAATACAAAAACTATTGTTTCGTGTTTCGCTGATTCGAAGTATTCGCTCATTGGCAAGCTGGGCCGCTGACGATTAGCATATCAACAATATAAGATGGGATGTTTCAACTTAACGCAATGTAAATGAGCGGAAGTATCTTGTACTTAATTTGTCGATCTAGTTTCAACCAATGCAGTTGTCTCAAGAGATGGCTTATATGTTCGCGTCGCCGAGTACCGGAAACAATTCATTGTGGAGAAGACGACGAAGTAGCGAAAGGTAAACCGACTGCAGACCACCATACAGTGACTTACAATAGTCAATTCGAGAAACGACGAAAGCTTTGACGATTGAATGAGTTGTATCAATATGCAGGCGGTTTCGAAGTCTTCCTATTTCTCGTAGTTGCCAGGTACAAGATCCTGCTAATTCTGCGATATATTTTGCGAATTTCAATTTCATGTCGAATGTAATGCCTAAAATCTTTATTGTATCGGTGGGATTGATCGTCTTATATCCAAAGGCATATTTCTGCCGATAAAAATATATTAATCCAGTTTTAAATATTTGTTGTAACAATACCAAATGTTCAAGGAAACAAATTAACTCTGCACCGATGTAACAACCAGAGGTTCGTCACCTCTATAAAAGTTTTATATATCTGAATGTCTTCCGCACAGCTGTGAATGTTGAAACCTGCTGCAGTCACGATTTCGATCACCGGAGCAAGGAAGATGTTGAAAAGGACTGGTCCAATGACACTGCCTTGTAGGACTCCATTCTGTGACAGTGTAGTCTTTGACATTGTTCTCCTAAGTTGAACGCGTTGTTTCCTGTTTGTCAAATAAGATTCGAACCTCTTCAGGGAGGAAGGTGACACACCTACGTCGTGACCTCGCTGAAGCATCATTGTGTAATCAACTGTGTCGAAAGCAGCATATAGATCCAGGCTGATGAGCAGAGTAACAAGTTTTGTTGCAAAGGCTGTTTGAATATCACTGCAAATTTTCACCAATGCAGTCTCAGTGGAATGACCTCTGCGGTATGTAGACTGGAATTTAAGGTATGTGGTCATTTCTTTCTGGATGACTGATCAGTTGTCCTAGTACTACCCGTTCAATGATTTTGGCAAGGTAGGAGATGTTCGAAATTAAACGAAAGTTGCTCAAATCATTTATATCGTCGTTTGGACGTTTTAATCGTGTGTGGATAACGGACGTTTTTTCCCTGTTGCTAACAGCTCCAGTTTCAACTGATTCGTTAATAAGTGCAGTAATTGGCCGAGCCAGAACAACAACAAGCTGCTTTATTATTGACGATGGTAGTACATCTGGAGCACAACATTTAGAGTTGCTTCTTGTAATAAGAATAGAGATGAATTCTTCGGATACTGGAGCCCGACATAATTGCGGACCTTTGTATGACACTGGTGGCGATAGTTGTTTAAGTGGAGGAACTGGGAGCGAATAGCAGGAACATTGTTTAAAATTAGTCGCAAATTCGTCGGCGCGTTCAGGTGAGCTCGGTGGTTGGCGCTTTTAGTTAAACATCGTGTTTATAACGGTCCCTTTTTATTGTTGCTAACCGCATTTATTTTAACTTTGCAATGATTGTTCAATATTTGTTGACACATTTGTCGATAGAGCTTCTTCTGGTTGGTATAGTTTTGTCTGTCCGGTTGACAATGTGATTGACGCCATGAACGTCCCCCCCCCCGCCCCGGCGGGGGCCGCGCGCCCGCGCGCCGGCCGCCGCGCGGGGGCCCGGCGGGGGCCGGCCGGGCCGCGGGCCGCCGGCGGGGGCGCGCCGGGGGGGCCGGGCGGGGCCGGCGGGGGCGGCGGCGGCGCGGGGGCCGGGCGCGGTAACATCTACTCTGGAGTTCGCAAGTAGTAGATCAAGCTTAGTATTATCATGTCAATTTCTGATTTTGCGCAAATTCATTATGTATACCATACTTACGTTCATATGATTTCTATGGACGGTTTGTAACTTCGATTCTGATCGCAAGCACTTTAAAACCTTATGGCTCCGTGTCATCTACATTTATTTTGTTATTACCCTATCAGTGTTGGGACTGGTGCCTTTTTCACCACAAAATTTTTCTTTTTCTTTTCACTAAAGGCCGCCCCCACGCCGCCCTGTTATCCCCTGTCGCCCTCGGCATGGCATATGAGCGTAATGTGTACGTAAATATCTATATATAACTTGCTATATATTATATAAAATATAAACTAGCTATGTATTTTCTATAAATATATAAAATATAATAAAACCTATATACTTACCAAAATTCCCCCATCCCCATAAATTCCCCAAAACCCCAAATTTTATACTTAAAAACTCCTAAAACCTATTCTTTCCTTTTAAATATCACTTTTCCCAACCCATATCCCATATTCACTCACCCTCTCTTTCTAAAACCAAAATTTTACCCAAAATCCATTTTTCTCCTTTTTCCCATTTTTCTACCAAAATTCAAACCCCTCAATCTCCTCCAAACCTCCACCAATCTTCCTACTATTTTCATACCTTTTTCACATTACTACCCCCATCCACATATTAAAACCCCTCCTTCCCCTTCTTTTTATTTCCCATAAATTTACCCTTTCCAAAAATATTCTTTTTCTTCCCTTTTTCTCCATTTTTCAAACATCCCCCATTCCCTCAAAATTCAACCAACACCCCCTAAATTTTAATATCCTTTTTCCCTTACCATCCCTATTCATATATCTACTCCACCCCTTTCCCATCTCTCTATTTTTCATACATTTCCATTTTCCAAAATTCCCATTTTTCTCCAACTTTTTACATTTTTCAAACATCTTCTATTTTATCAAATCTTAACCGCCACTCCTCAATTTCCCAATTTCAACTCCCCTACCTACCCCCTTCACCATATTAAAATTTCTCCCTTTTATTCCCCTTCCATCCCCCTATTACCACCCCTCCTCTTCCCAATTATTTTAAAATTTACTATTATTATTTATTATTATTATTGTTATAATAATATTTTAATAAATAAATTTGCTTTCGAGAAAGTTCTCGAGGGGACTTTCTTTTTGGTCATGTGATTTATGATGATAGTCAGTCAGTCAGTCAGTGTTGGAGGACAGGACATCGTGGTTTTTTTACTCAAGTAGAGTTGCGTCGGAGGAGTGAATATACTATATATGCGCGGCATGTATTGATTTTTTAATGACTTAGCTAAGGTAGCTACGCTGTTTTCTCTTGAAAATTTGGAAAGCTTTCGAAGCTAAAAAATATTTTTTCACTGTTGTTCTCATTAGTTTCTCATCAAGAACGCCGATGGAACATTATTTTGCTCAAAATAGTTGTATCGCTTTCGTTTTGTTTCGCAATAAATTCTCACGTTTTAATTCTAACTATATATATTTAGAGCTATAGTATAAAACTTGACATCTACTCTGAAGTTCGCAAGTAGTAGATCAAGCTTAGTGTAGCAATGTGGTGGTTTGTTTTGACTATTATGAAAATTAAAGAAAAACATAATTTCAGTACTTTTTGTGTTCAAGAGGCGCGGTGTTGAGTGGAGCGTATTTTTATTGTTTGACATTTTGTAATATAAATGTAGTTTTTTTGAAGCAGGGAAATTACGTATATATTGAAGCGATTAATGTTGTGAAGAGACTATTCTTTTCAAGTTTTGCTAGAGTAAATTCGTCTTGCTACGGCACGAGCTTTCTGGTGCAGATAGCTTTAGCAATCGTTCGCTGTTTGTTGCAAACAGCGAGAAAAATAATTCCCTGCCAGCTGTTGCATTTGGCGCCAGTCGGATCATCGCCACTGCCGGTCGTTGCGACTGGCATCGCGCAGCCCATCTGGTACAGGTGGACGATCCCATTAGTAGTCATTGACTTCGGGGCCAACATTGGGCCAACAGTAATAACCAACATAACAGTGGTAGCAACGGTGGGGTCCCACCATATGATCACAGCCCGTCTCGATTTTCGCATTGTAAACTTGTCTACAAATAAGTGGTCTTCAATAATCGTGAGCTTATTTTCATTCACCAAGCCTGTGCACTGCGACGGTTAACAATACGGACTATAGACAACTGCAGCACAAGTCTGACGTTAATATTCGATAACGAATCGTCGAAAAGGCAGTCTGTAAGAGGTGAAACGCTCGGGGCTGCTTCAGTTTATGATGGACGCCTCGATTAAAGGACCTTAACGTGTGTTGACGTACAATTCGCCGATTTGCAGGAGTCGGTTACCCAGAGATTGGATATTATCACCACGCAAATTGAACATCCCAGTACCTTTTAAAGCAGCACAGACAATAAAGGTGATTCTAACCAATTAACTCAGAGATTTGAAGGGTGTGAGCACGTTTTAAAATCGGAATTCGACAAATCAAAGATTAATAGTGTATCGCCCAAGTCAGATATGGTTTTGCTTGGATCAAACTTGCCCATTTCGCCTTTTGGCGACGGAAAAGGCGAAGATTTCAAGCCGTGGAAGTGGAATGAGTTTGAGCTTAAGTTCGCTGCAAACGGCTGGCTGTATGAAAATGAAGCAGTATTACTTGGCGTGCATTTGTCAGGACACGCAAAGTATGTTTTCAAAAGTCTCAGCGAAGACACTTGCATAGATTATGGTCAACTAGTACCAGAATTTGAAGCAGCTTTAATCACGGAAGATTGAAAGCGATTTCTGAGCGATCAGTACGGTATTCGATCACAGCGGTCTACCGAAACAGTTAACGAATACGCGCAAGAGTTGAGCGAGTTAGCCCAATCGGTGTTACGTATATGACAGCAGAAACCGAAAAGCAAACGAACTTGAGAAATAAGCTCATTGCTTGCCTTAAACTAAGAATATCGGAGGAAGTTAAGTCATGGGACCCAAGACTATAAGCGAAGCTGTATTAGCGGCCGAAGGTATTTAAACCAAATTGGGCGTCGAAGACGTACTTGCGGCTAACGTTCACGCATTACAAGCTAGGCCTCCGAGTCATTCGAAGATTGAATCGCAACTTCGTTGCATTCGCCTCGCTACTGGCAGACTGGTAGTACTTCTACCATCGACCGTATGGCAACGCCGATTGCAATCTCAGTACGACTTGTGCTTTCCCTTAGCGAACAGGTGTACAGTGCGCGTCAACCGGCAACGCCAACTAGGTTTTTTCTAAACCAGTGCCTGCACCACGTTTTCCCAACAACTTCTCTGGCAACGCACAACGTAACTTCAACTCCGTTATTATGTATGGCAGGCAAAGGTTTACGCTCAGTAATCGCCCTGCATTTGTCAAGTCTGTGGAAAGTCAGGACATACTGCGCTGCATTGTTCAAACCGCCAACTCAATAAATACTGCGATTTCCACAAAATGACGGGACACTCAACAACCGAATGCCGACCACACAATAGGCAGTTGCGCAAACAGCAGGAGGTAAATTACCACACGTGTAATACGACAGGACCTAGTACCGGCAGCAACAATGCAATAGTCGAAGAAAAATTGCCCGACTCAACGACAAATGACGCGAACAATAATCAGTGTGTTGATCCAGTAACCTGCTGATCTTCGTTTGTGGGAACGTTATTTATTTCAAATCGCGATACTAAATGGACAATGGTTGAACCTCGTATGGCGAACGAACCAGATGGTAAACCAAATTTAGATGAGCACGTGAGGAAAATAGTAAATTCAAACGATGAGTCGACAACGATATGGCAAATGTGCAACAGGCGGCACAACGAAGAGAAAGAACAGTAATGTAGGGACTTCAGCAATCGGCAACTGCAGACAAGCTATTCATAGTTCCTTACACACTGGCGACAGAAATCGAGCAGCACGACCACGAAAACAATCATCGATGGTAGCAAAATGTTCTCAAAACCGACAAAACGCTGAAACAAGAGATTTGAGAAAAATTCTATTTTTGTTGGGGATTCGCAATTCCAACATCTACCACCAAGTTCTTCGACTATAATGAAACATAGGTGTAGATTCCAGCGCTGAGCATGTGGACAAGTTGTTGGAGACAGTGTTTGCTTCAGCGACGTCAGAGATTAATAATCGGTGAACCATCGTAATTCATAGTGGCTCTGATGATCTAGTGGCAACCGATGGTGCATGCAGTTGGCCCTCTGATGACGAATTTGACTACGAAAAATGCACGCGTGCGATTCGCCGTGTCCATGCATTTCTCAACGAACGGAATGTTCAAATCGAATGTGTGTATTGGTCCAACGTCTTAGACCGTCGTGATGTTCCAGACTATAAAGTAGATTATTTCCACCAATGCCTTCAGCCAAACATCGATCAAATGCAGCCTACTAACATACAATACAGTGTACTAGAAAACGACTATTTGTTTACCGGTGAAGCAAGTATTTGCAATCTGACTTATTACGTGCCTTATTTGTCGGATCACGGTATGTTGAAACTGGCACACTCGTTTTCGTACCGTGTGCACGGTTTCATTACCGAGTTAATGGGAATGATTGATCCTCCACATGCAAGTCAACCATTAACGTCGTATCGAATAGGTGCCGTTGTGGATCAGATGCTGCTGTTTAGTCCCAACGTGTCCCAATTTCAGAAGTTGCCTGAAGCACAACAGCATCCAGACGCACCATGGTCACGACCACTGACTAGACGTCAATATCAGCTTGAATTGATGACGGAAGCAGAGACTGATGAGTGGTATAGAACGGTTGATCTCCGCGAGTCTCAAGAAAGACGATATCGGATTAATCAAAATCAAAGTAGATGTTCATTCACCGCTTCAGCTAATCAAAACCCACAGAATCAGACTGGCGTCAAAGCGGCAAGCTCTAATGCTTCACTGACGAAAGAGGATCGCAAACGCGTAAAGATAGTGTTGGATCGACTGGAAACTGAATCTACGAAAGTTGGTAATCCCGAACAAGAGACATCGCACGATCCACTGGTTTCCACTGAACATTTTAATGAATCTTTGAAGCATAATATCACAGACTTTGAACCAGCTGCAACAGGTAGCGTGCCCGACCTGACGAAAATGAGGAGAAGTTCATCGCAAAGCAGTTGTATCAAGACGGGTATGGTGCGGTCTGCATCGACGATAGTACTTTTCCCCGTATTCTGCTTGCTCATTTTGGTTACGGTTGGTCACGCCAAGCTGATTTTTCTTCACAAACCCTCGTGTGCAATCCAACCGGACGAGGGCAACTCACTTGAGGCCGTGGTGTGCAACATCTCAGAAATCGAATTGAAGGAACCCTTCAGAAAGTCGATTATTTGCTTTTACGAACATAACATACTACAATATGTCAGTAAAGCGTGGCTCTGACCCAGACCTTACTAGTACGATCAAAACGTTTACTTATTTCTTCAACGACGAAAACTTAAAGAAATCCGAGAGTTTGGAAGAATTGGTTACAGAAGCTGAATACCGAAGAATGCAACAGTTCAAAACCTGTTCAGCAGGCTCTTTGACAAAATTTGGTCGAGTATGGTCTACCAACAATGCAAGCTTCAACTGGTATTATCCTGGCGGTGGTATACACTGCTGCTCGTGGAAAACATTCACTGTTACTAACTGCTTTCTCTCCGAAACACGATTGTACCAACACCATGGTGATAACAACCCACAATCAGCGGCTAGTGACGTCACAACACGTTGCAAGTACCAGACCGGTTCTTGTACGTTAGATGGTGGAAAATTTATTATTTGGAAACCGAACAAGACTGTCAACTGTGAATGTCGTCCGTGGCGAAGATTATGAAGGCAACCAGATAGGATCTAAATGGTTATCGGAAAATGGACAACTTGCCTTGACTTTTGAAAATGCTGGTACCATTTCAACCTGTAATGGGAAGCTATTAATAATGTCTGATCAAGGCATTCCAGTTCGAAATACTGGCGGAAAGTGTAATTGGGACAAACAGTTTCCACCAAAGACTGCATGAAGGCAAAACTATAATCTCGAACATTGGAAATGACTAATACAATTCGACCGAAGAGACAATTATCGGACAGTGTACCAGTTAGTTTTGTTTCTGCAGAATTGCTGACTTAAAGTATCCACGCTCTCAAAATTAGTGTAAATGAACAATTACGGATGTTTGCTCACACAGTTAACAATGTATGTCGTAACATGAAAGCGTTATACGATACAGTGGAATCATTTTTATTGGAAAATCCAACGTTGGCTATGCGGAGCATACTTAACCATGGTAATCTGGTTTCTGGTGGAAACTTCGTGGAAACTTGGCCCTGTCAAGAGCTGGAAGATGGCGAGTACGTCGTCAAAGCGATGAATGAGACGTGCAATAAACATATCCCGATGCAAGTCACTATTGGTGGTCATCATCGGCGAGCATATATGAACCCACATACCAACGTCATCGGTACCATTGGCGCCGATATTCAGTGTACAGCTATTGATGGAATTCCGCTTACACTTCGCGAACATTCATACATCTATTTTCAATCAGGAGAGCTGCGATCGGCGACAGAGTATCGACAGTTGCCTTTACAGTGGACTAGCCATCGACATGATCACCTACCTGATGTCTTATTTCATCCGGTTATAATGTATCGTCTTAGCGAAATTCGCTCGCGAATTTCATTACATGATGTATTCGTCACGTATCACCAACAACAGCAAGTGCTATCGAAACTTGGCCTTAGCGGACAAAACACGTCGCCGTCAGAAGCGGCCAGTCAAACAGCAGCTAAGATAGTACAAAAGGGATTATTTGGATTTCTACGAATAGATTGTCGACTCGACTCAAGTTGGATCTTTATATGCTGCCTGTACGTTTCAATATCGGTGGTGGTAAAAATTATTTGGAAACTGTTAAAGAATCAAATTAAACAAAATATCGCTGGAAACAACGTTAGTACTACTAAGACAAAATACTATTGCCCTGGAAACCATCAAACGTCATCAAATGAAACTAGAGGAGGTAACAACAGTGTCTCAACGAAAATGAAACCAACAATTGCTGCCTGCGGTGTCAGTGAGTAAAGACGCAAGTTGCGGAGTTTCGCCCATCATAATCTGGATCAAGTTGGACTACTAGCACAATCCAATGGAACGGTGTGTATCAAAGTCAATGACGTGCCAATGGTAGCTCTACATTGATACAGGCGCCCAGATATCGCTAATTGATGAACATGCTCTTACACGATTGCGTAATCTCTCCAATCCAAAGTTCGGGAATGCGAGATGACGCGTAAGGTCATATGCAACGTACGAGTCAGCCAGTGGTCATTTGGATGAATATTGTCGGGCCAGTTTGTGCAACAGTGCTACTTGGTGCAACTCGGATTTGATGGCCCGCTCGCAGTCGCTGTAGATATTGCCTACGAAGTTATATTGGGAAGGGACTTTCTGAAGAATCTCAGGTCATTTGACTTCAGTTTATTCGATGAATCGAATGTATTTTCACAATCAGATTATTGTAATGAAAAATTCCACTGATACGTCACAACCAGTTCAGTCATATATCACTCTAAGTGACACTGACAGTGCCCGCCGAGGTCGGAAATGGTGATACTTGCGAAAGCCGAACGGTTAGACGGTCGTCCGATTTCGTTGAACGGCTTAGTACAATAATGATTAAAGCAACATTGTGGTTGCCAATACTGTTAATGTTCGGGCATCTGACCATCATGTTCCTGTTCAGGTAATGAATCCAAGCATCCCCCGTGAAAATGTAAAGGCACACGGATTGGGACTGGCCTAGAATTAACAGCTGGTACAAAGACAAAATTTGAATTACAAGCGAGAAGCACCGGACTCCTTGATTAAGATATTTTCTATAACGGAAGGAGATTTCGACGACGTATCCGCCTAATCTAGAAGATTTAGAATCTATCCAAGTGTACGTTGGGCACCAGTAATTCAAGAAAGCTCAAATCGTTGCTTAGTGGAAAATCTTTAGATATTATTCCAGTGGTAATAATGATTTAGGTATCACCACGAGGTGTGAAACATGACAGCATTGCAGTGCTCTTCCGTTCAACAGAGACCCTACAGAACACCATTTGAATTACGTGAAGTTGTGTCCCAGAAGGTAAAGGATATGCTTAAAAGTGGTATAATTGAGCCGGTTGATGATGCAATGACTTTATCGTGCTGGTATTGAAGAAAGATGGAACGTACAGGTTCTGCGTTGATTATCGCAAATGACGGTTATCACACGGTGCTACAGTTATGCGATGAAACGAATTGATGATGCACTGGGATCGCTCGGTAATGCAAAATATTCCTGTTCATTGGATATGCAAAGTGGCTATTATCAAATTGAAATGGAGCAAAATAGCCGATCAAAAACAGCGTTTATTACGTATGATGGCTTATTTCAATTCCGCAAAATGCCTTTCGGTTTGACAAATGCACCAGCTACATTTCAGAGACTCATGGAATCTGTGCTTGCTGGTTTGGACTGGAAAGTTTGTTTGGTATACTTGGACGATATCTTGGTGATAGGTTCGACCGCCGACGAATTGCTGTCACGTTTGCAGCAAGTATTTCAAAGACTGCGTCTAGCAAATTTGAAGCTCAAGTTGAAAAAGTGTCACTTCGGTAAAGAAGCAGTACCGTACTTAGGACATATTCTGTCGAGAGATGGTTATTTTCCGGAATGCTCTAAGGTGAACAAGATTTTGACATGGCCCATTCCTAAAAATGCAAAAGACGTGCGGAGTTTTATGGGTCTGGCGTCATATTATAGACAATTTGTTTGGTGCTTTGCAAAATTAGCCGATCCGTTGCATTCGTTATACAAGAAAAACGTGAAATTTAGGTGGACGTCGGATTGTCAACAATCGTTTGATAAAATTAAGAAGTTACTAACGACAGCACCAATACTGGTTTTCCCCGATTTCGCAAAACCGTTTACGTTACAAACGGACGCTAGTGACACGGCAATAGGAGCTGTCCTTAGTCAAGAAGCCGCCGATGGCAAGGAGCACCCTGTCTCGTTCGCGAGCAGAACATTGACGAAAGCCGAAAGGACCTACTCTATTAATCGAACGAAAGCGTTATCCGTGGTCTGGGCGATCAAATACTTTCGACCATATCTTGGACGGCGTAGCCAGTACAGGACCACTTAAATGGTATTTAACAATGAAAGATCCTCATGGTCGAGT
>JASANE010004620.1:0-31752 GCA_030248225.1 Trileptium ribeirensis
TATGAAAAATTCCTTCTCGAAATTATGTGCCTGAGTTACGTTTCACACGGCAAATTGGTTAGTTAATCTTTTCTTTTGCTTGGCATTATTGGAGCTTGATCATTGTATAAGCGATTTGACGCAGTATATGCAATGGTGTATAGTGAAAGACATTTTTTGCTCTGCCAAAAATCGACATATTTGATCGATAAATAAACATCATTAGCTTCCTCAGTCACTTTAAAGTATCAGAAAGGCAATAATACCATCGCAATACATTAAGTTTAATGTAAAAGTTATTTTTAATGCATTTTAGATCCACTATACCTTCATACTTCTTTTTATCATCCTTGTTCTCCTATATATAAATTTCGAAGACCAGGTTCCGGTTTTGTTTGCCGGTTCCGGATCCGGTTTAAATGGACGGTTCCGGTTGCTGGTTCCGGTTCCGGTAAATTTCGGTTCCGGTTATTCCCTGCTTCATACTATACTCTAGAAAACTCGCAGATCGCGTTAAGCTGAGAAATAAGACGATAAAATTCGCTACGCTATTCCTCGCCAAGCGACGCCTATTAGTTCTATAAAAACAAACTAAAATTGTGAAAATTAGTCATTTGAAATTACACACCAGATGATCGAAACTTCCAGTGCAGTAGCTGGCGCATTTCGCCAAATAACTGGTAACCGCCAAATATCTTGGTAATCTCAGTGCAGAGAGTCGCTGAAACAATTAGACTGACAAACTCTATGTAAAAGGGCAACAAAAACCAGTAAGCACCATCGGGCAATTTTGAAAAAAGAAACGACACGTAGTACCTTATACTACCGTCCCTACCTAGCTAGGTAACCTATCTCGAATTTTTCTCCAAAACATAATAATTAATCATACATACTAATAATGCAAAAATCACACACTATTCAAACGAGTAACCGTTTAGGCATAAGAAATACGCCCAACCGGCGAAAACAAACGGTACCCCATACCGTATTAAAGTTATACGCGGTTTCCGCGAATATAATTATATACATATTATATATTTAGTATAATTTAGAAGAATTTTAAATGAAAAATGTGAAATGAGAAATGGGGTAAAAAGGTGGGGTGTAGTTTGAGAAAGTAGAGAATAGGGGTGTTTGTGAAATTTTAATACGATCAAGGGGGTAGGTAGGGGAGTTTGTATTTTAAATTTGAAGAGTAGGGGTTAGCCCTCCATAAAATAGGAGATGTTTGAAAAATGTGAAAAGTTGGAGAAAAACGAGAATTTTGGAAAAAAAGTAATTTATGAAAAAATAGAGAGATGGAAAAGTTGTGGAGTAGATATATGAATGGGGGTGGTGAGGGAAAAAGGATATAGAAAATTTGGGGATAGGGGTTGAATTTTGAGAGAATGGGGGATGTTTAAAAAAGGGAAGAAAAAGGATACTTTTGGAAAGGGTTGATTTATAGAAAATAAAAAGAAGGGGAAGGAGGGGGTTTAATATGTGGATGCGGGTAGTGATGTGAAAACTTTAGGGAGATTGGTGGAGGTTTGGGTGAGAGTGAAGGGTTTGAATTTTGGTTGAAAAATAGGAAAAAGGAGAAAATGGATTTTGGGTAGAATTTTTGGTTTTGGAAGGAGAGGGTGGGTGAATATAACATATAGGTTAGAAAATAGGGTGTTTAAAAAGAAAGAATAAGTTTTAAGAGGTTTTTAAGTATGAAATTTGGGTTTGGGATTTGGAAGGATATGGGTGAATTTTGATAACTATATGAGTTTTATTATATTTTATATATTTATACATAAATACATAGCTAGTTTATAACATATATATATAATATACACAGGTATATACATAAGATTACGTACACATACGGTCATATGCCATGCCGAGGGCGACAGGGAATACCAGGACGGCGTGGGGCGACCTTTATTGAAAAGAAAAAGAAAAGTTTGTGGTGAAAAAGGCACCAGCCCCAACATGCCGGTGGATGTACGTTGGCTCCAGCTTCTACTTTTACGATCAGTGCTCAGTCGTTGCAAAATTACCAAATTTTCTTTGGGTGACTTGCAAAACAGTATAGTGATTATCCAGTTTTCAACTGTCGACCGAATACTAATTTTTCTTTGGGTGACTTGCAAAAGAGTATAGTGATTATCCGGTTTTCAGCTGTCTGCCGATTACCAAATTTTCATTGGGTGACTTGCAAAAGAGTATAGCGATTAACCGATTATCAACTGTCGGCCCATTACCAAATTTTCTTTGGGTGACTTGCAAAACAGTATAGTGATTATCCAGTTTTCAACTGTCGACCGAATACTAGATTTTTTAGGTGACTTGTAAGAGTATAGTGATTATCCGGTTTTCAACTGTCGGCCGAATACTAAATTTTCTTTGGGTGACTTGCAAATGAGTGTAGTGATTATTCGGGTTTCAACTGTCGGCCGATTACCAAATTTTCTTTGGGTGATCTGCAAAAGAGTATAGTCCGGTTTTCAACTGTCGTCCGATTACCAAATTTTAATTGGGTGACTTGCAAAAGAGTAGTGATTATCCGGTATTCAACGGTCACCCAATTACCAAATTTTCTTTGGGTGACTTGCAAAAGATAGTTATCTGTTTTTCAACTGTCAGCCGATTACCAAATTTTCATTGGGTGACCTCGGTTTTCAACTGTCGGCCGATTACCAAATTTTCTTTGGGTGACTTGCAAAAGAGTATAGCGATTAACCGATTATCAACTGTCGGCCCATTACCAAATTTTCTTTGGGTGACTTGCAAAACAGTATAGTGATTATCCGGCTTTCAACTGTCACCGAATACCAAATTTTTTTGGGTGACTTGCAAAAGAGTATAGTGATTATCCGGTTTTCAGCTGTCTGCCGATTACCAAATTTTCTTTGGGTGACTTGCAAAACAGTATAGTGATTATCCAGTTTTCAACTGTCGACCGAATACTAAATTTTTTGGGTGACTTGCAAAAGAGTATAGTGATTATCCGGTTTTCAACTGTCGGCCGAATACTAAATTTTCTTTGGGTGACTTGCAAAAGAGTATAGTGATTATGCGTTTCAGCTGTCTGCCGATTACCAAATTTTCATTGGATGACTTGCAAAAGAGTATAGCGATTATCCGATAATCAACTGTCGGCCGATTACCAAATTTTCTTTGGGTGACTTGCAAAAGAGTATAGTGATTATCCGATTTTCAACTGTCGGCCGATTACCAAATTTTCATTGGGTGACTTGTAAAAGAGTATAGTGATTATCCGGTTTTCAACTGTCGGCCGAATACTAAATTTTCTTCGGGTG
This sequence comes from Trileptium ribeirensis, assembly GCA_030248225.1. Lineage (NCBI taxonomy): Eukaryota > Metazoa > Nematoda > Enoplea > Enoplida > Thoracostomopsidae > Trileptium > Trileptium ribeirensis. The sequence continues at coordinate 3,270 of JASANE010004620.1, forward strand.
CCTTGCAAAAGAGTATCGTGATTATGTGTTTCAGCTGTCTGCCGATTACCAAATTTTCATTGGATGACAAAAAACAAATTTTCTTTGGGTGACTTGCAAAAATTATAGTGATCATCCGGTTTTCAACTGTCAGCCGATTACCAAATTTTATTGGGTAACTTGCAAAACAGAACCGATTACCAAATTTCTACCTACTTAGGTGACTTGCCAAAGAGTAACGAACCCCCAAATTTTCTTTGGGTGACTTGCAAAAGAGTATAGTGATTATCCGATTTTCAACTGTCGGCCGATTGCCAAATTTTCATTGGGTGACTTGCAAAAGAGTATAGTGAATATCCAGTCGGCCGTTTCAAATCTGTTGGGTGACCGAATACTAATTTTTCTTTGGGTGACTTGCAAAAGAGTATAATTATTATCCGGTTTTCAGCTGTCTGCCGATTACCAAATTTTCATTGGGTGACTTGTAAAAGAGTATAATGATTATCCGGTTTTAAACTGTCGGCCGAATACTAAATTTTCTTTGGGTGACTTGCAAAAGAGTATTGATTTATAGAACTGTCGGCCCCGATTACCAATTTTCTTTGGATAATTGCAAAAAGAGTATAGTGATTATACGGTTTTCAACTGTCGGGCAGTTACCAAATTTTCTTTGGGTGACTTGCAAAAGAGTATAGCGATTAACCGATTATCAACTGTCGGCCGATTACCAAATTTTCTTTGGGTGACTTGCAAAACAGTATAGTGATTATCCAGTTTTCAACTGTCGACCGAATACTAATTTTTCTTTGGGTGACTTGCAAAAGAGTATAGTGATTATCCGGTTTTCAGCTGTCTGCCGATTACCAAATTTTCATTGGAAAAATATAAAAAAAAAAAAAAAAAAAAATAAAAAAAAAAAAAAAAAAATATAAAACAAAAAATATAAAAAAAAACTACAAAACACAAAACAACAAACACCCCCCCCACAACCAACCCCACCACAAACCCAACCCAACACCCCACCCAACAACCCCGGCAGTAGTAAAAGAATAGACTACAAATGCTTGCGTTTTGGTTTCACCGTACCCCTTAACTACAGGATGGCATTTGCACTTCAGAATAGAATAAAACGACTACCAATTTACTTACGTTTTGGCTTGCAAACATTTTCGCATCGGTTTTTGCGACCGTACGAATCCTTTGGGCAGTCTGGATACTTGCAGGATCGACATTCACCGTATCCCTTCTTTGTCCCGTCGCAATAGTACCGATATTCGTCGCGCGCTGGTTTGCATTCGCTTTTGCATTTCAAATAGTCGTCAAAGGCACCTGGCGGGCATTTGTTTGCGGCGCATCGTCGGCATTGTGCGCGCTTATTGTTGGTTTTGCAAAAGTAGCCAATGCGTTGGCAACGCGAATTGCATTCGAAGGCATTGTCGTAGAGCGCAGTGTCTTTCGGGCAGTGAGGCTGCTGACATCTATCGCATTGGCCTTTACGACAGAAGTATTTGTATTGCGCTGAAAGTATAAAATACTGGAAGTTCATATTGTTGCTGAAAAATTGGCTTATGGCAACTTGCTAAGAAAAACATTAAGACGGAAGTTGTTTTGCGCTCAATAAAATAGCTAATTGGGTTATGTAACTAAGTTAGGTCAACCACTTCCCTGGCTTCTCGATAACATGCGTAACGTAGATAGGTCAACCACTTCCCCGGCTTCTCGATAACATGCGCTGCATAGTCGCCAATGTGCCTAACTTACGTTTGCATGCAGTGTTGCATTGGTTGAAGCTGTCGTAGATTGTGGTGCCTGGGCGACACGTCCCAGATAAACATGTTCTGCATTGTTTTTGCTTCGGATCGCAATAGTACCCGGAACATCTTGAGCGACATTCGTTCTCCGTCAAATACAGTTTTTCATTTTTCGGACAGTTGGGTTGTTCACAGCTTCGGCACTGACTACGGGCACAGTAATAGTAGATTTTCGCTAAAAGAAATATGACGGAATTACAAGTTGCTCGAAAGTAGAAAACGTAGAAAACTTGAGTGATTCTGGCATTGATTCTGGCATACGCATTGATCTCTTTGATTCTGGCATACGCATTGATCTCTTTGATTCTGGCATACGCATTGATCTCTTTGATTCTGGCATACGCATTGATCTCTTTGATTCTGGCATTTTCCATATGGGTCCTTCGGATTATTGCGCTTAGCACTTTACTTCGATTCGAGGACATTGCATTTTCGAGAACATATTATCGAACCCTAGCCGCTATAAACTTGGTCAAGCACTAGCACATTTTTCGCAGTAGTACTTTGAAATACACTTTTTCAGTGACATCGCTGGAAATTACACTTTTTCAGTGACATCGCTGAAAATTCTCAGTACTTTGAATTTTTGATATCGCTATAGTGATCTCGCATTTTCGAAGAACATTATCGACCCCTAGCCGACTATAAACTTGGTCAAGCACTAGCACATTTTTCGCAGTAGTACTTTGAAATACACTTTTTCAGTGACATCGCTGGAAATTTCAGTGACATCGCTGGAAATTTCAGTGACATCGCTGAAGTACTTTGAATTTTTGATATCGCTATAGTGGTCTCGCAGTAGTACGCTAGAAATTCTCGGAAAATGCTAACGTTTGCAGTGGTCTCGCAGCAGTACGCTAGAAATTCTCGGAGTAGTACGCTAGAAATTCTCGGAGTAGTACGCTAGAAATTCTCGGAAAAATAAAATACTAACGTTTACAGGCTACGTTGCACTGAGAAAGCGTAACATACAAATTTAGCAACATTTCGCAAAATATTTAAATAAATTGGCTCGCAGTAAACGCGTAACATACAAATTTAGCAACATTTCGCAAAATATTTAAATAAACCAATTTCGCAAAATATTTAAATATTTTGCATGGCTCGCAGTAGTACTTTGATATCGCGTAAAATACTAAAGTTTACAGGCTCGTTGCACTGAGAGTAGTCATCGTATGTTCGACCCGAACATTTTCCGTATTCGCACGTTCGGCATTGTTGCTGCTTGTCATCGCAGTAGTACTTCGCTTAAAAAAATTTGCTGAGAATACGACCTTTATCGAACATACAAATTTAGCAACATTTCGCAAAATATTTAAATAAATTGGCTCGCAGTAGTACTATGATATCGCTATAGCTGGTTGGCTCGCAGTAGTACCGCGCCCGAACATTTTCCGTATTCGCACGATCGGCATTGTTGCTGCAGTAGTACTTCGCTTAAAAAGGAAAAGTAAATTACTAACGTTTGCAGTGGTCTCGCAGTAGTACGCTAGAAATTCTCGGAAAAGTAGAATACTAACGTTTGCAGGCTACGTTGCACTGAGAGTAGGCATCGTATGTTCGACCCGAACATTATTGTTGCTGCTTCTCATCGCAGTAGTACTTCGCTTAAAAAGAAAATATTTCGCTGAGAATACTACCTTTATCGAAAGAAATACATTTTTGATATCGCTATAGTGGTCTCGCAGTAGTACGCTAGAAATTCTCGGAAAAGTAAAATACTTTGCACTGAGAGTAGTATCGTATGTTCGACCCGAACATTTTCCGTATTCGCACGGTCGGCATTGTTGCTGCTTCTCATCGCAGTAGTACTTCGCTTAAAAAGAAAATATTTCGCTGAGAATACGACCCATTTCACAAAATATTTAAATAAACCAACCGGCATTGTTGCTGCTTCTCTTCGCAGTAGTACTTCGCTTAAAAAAGAATTATTTCGCTGGGAATACTACCTTTATCGAAAGAAATACATTTTTGATATCGCTATAGTGGTCTCGCAGTAGTACGCTAGAAATTCTCGGAAAAGTAAAATACTAACGTTTGCAGTGGTCTCGCAGTAGTACGCTAGAAATTCTCGGAAAAGTAGAATACTAACGTTTGCAGGCTACGTTGCACTGAGAGTAGTCATCGTATGTTCGACCCGAACATTTTCCGCGCACGTTCGGCATTGTTGCTGCTTCTCATCGCAGTAGTACTTAGCTTAAAAAGAATATTTCGCTGAGAATACGACCTTTAGTAGTACGCTAGAAATTCTCGGAAAAGTAAATACGACCTTTATCGAAAGAAATACATTTTTGATATCGCTATAGTGGTCTCGCAGTAGTACGCTAGAAATTCTCGGAGAAGTAAAATACTAACGTTTGCAGGCTACGTTGCACTGAGAGATCTATGTTCGACCCGAACATTTCCGTATTCGCACGTTCGGCATTGTTGCTGCTTCTCATCGCAGTAGTACTTCGCTTAAAAAGAATATTTCGCTGAGAATACGACCTTTATCGAAAGAAATGCATTTTTGGATATCGCTATAGTAGTCTCGCAGCAGTAGTACGCTAGAAATTCTCGTCGGAAAAGTAAAATACTAACGTTTGCAGGCTACGTTGCACTGAGAGTAGTCATCGTATGTTCGACCCGAACATTTTCCGTATTCGCACGTTCGGCATTGTTGCTGCTTCTCTTCGCAGTAGTACTTCGCTTAAAAGAGAAAAAAAAATTTTATTCGGAAAGTCTGTAAAAATGTTCACGTTTGTAGGCCGCATGGCTCGCAGTAGTACTTTGAAATACATTTTTGATATCGCTATAGTGGTCTCGCAGTAGTACGCTAGAAATTCTCGGAAAAGTAAAATACTAACGTTTGCAGGCTGCGTTGCACTGAGAGTAGTCATCGTATGTTCGACCCGAACATTTTTCGTTTTCGCACGTTCGGCATTGTTGCTGCTTGTCATCGCAGTAGTATTTCGCTTAAAAAAGAATTATTTCGCTGAGAATACGACCTTTAGAAAGCGAACATACAAATTTAGCAACATTTAGCAAAATATTTAAATAAACCCATTTCGCAAAAACACGTTTGTAGGCCGCATGGCTCGCAGTAGTACTTTGAAATACATTTTTGATATCGCTAGCTGGTCTCACAGTAGTACGCTAGAAATTCTCGGATTTGCAGGCTACGTTGCACTGAGAGTAGTCATCGTATGTTCGACCCAAACATTTTCCGTATTCGCACGTTCGGCATTGTTGCTTCTCTTCGCAGTAGTACTTCGCTTAAAGAATTATTTCGCTGGGAATACGACCTTTATCGAAAAACTAGAAAGCGTAACATACAAATTTAGCAACATTTCGCAAAATATTTAATAAATAAACCCATGTCGCAATATATTTAAATAAACCAACAGTCGGAAAGTCTGTAAAAATGTTCACGTTTGTAGGCCGCATGGCTCCCAGTAGTACTTTGAAATACATTTTTGATATCGCTAGCTGGTCTCGCAGTAGTACGCTAGAAATTCTCGGAAAAGTAAAATACTAAAGTTTGCAGGCTGCGTTGCACTGAGAGTAGTCATCGTATGTTCGACCCGAACATTTTCCGTATTCGCACGTTCGGCATTGTTGCTGCTTGTCATCGCAGTAGTATTTCGCTTAAAAAAAGAATTATTTCGCTGAGAATATGACCTTTAGAAAGCGAACATACAAATTTAGCAACAATTAGCAAAATATTTAAATAAACCCATTTCGCAAAAACACGTTTGTAGGCCGCATGGCTCGCAGTAGTACTTTGAAATACATTTTTGATATCGCTAGCTGGTCTCGCAGTAGTACGCTAGGAAATTCTCGGAAAAGTAGAATACTAACGTTTGCAGGCTACGTTGCACTGAGAGTAGTCATCGTATGTTCGACCCGAACATTTTCCGTATTCGCACGTTCGGCATTGTTGCTGCTTCTCATCGCAGTAGTATTTCGCTTAAAAAAGAATTATTTCGCTGAGAATACGACCTTTAGAAAGCGAACATACAAATTTAGCAACATTTAGTAAAATATTTAAATAAACCCATTTCGCAAAAACACGTTTGTAGGCCGCATGGCTCGCAGTAGTACTTTGAAATACATTTTTGATATCGCTAGCTGGTCTCGCAGTAGTACGCTAGAAATTCTCGTTAAAGTAAAATACTAACGTTTGCAGGCTACGTTGTACTGAGAGTAGTTATCGTATGTTTGGCCCGAACATTTTCCTCCGTATTCGCACGTTCGGCATTGTTGCTGCTTGTCATCGCAGTAGTATTTCGCTTTAAAGTTCGAAATATTCCGCTGAGAGGAAGGATGACTATGGAGCATAGAAATCAAAATATCTAAAAAGGGACTAGGAAGTAACATATGAAGTCTCCCAGTAGTATCGGAATACTTCGTTTCTCGCATCGCAGTAATACTTTGTGAATACACCTTTCGCAAAATAATTAATAACGTTTAAGAAAGTGAACATTCAACCACCAATTCCAGATACGAAAATACCTACGTTGTGGTTTGCATTCAGATTGGCATTTTCTGTAGCTGCTGTACCCACCGGGGCATTTTGGGCTATCGCATCTGCGACACTGTCGGCTTTTTGAGTCGCAATAGTATTGTTCGATGACGCGGTGACAGCTTTTGTCGCAGTGAGCCTTCGTGTTGTATTGTGGCTTGGGACAACTGCTGAACGACGTGCATTCCCGACATTGTCCCCGGTCACAGTAGTACGGAATCTTCGGTTTTGTAACTAAAAATTAACACATTTATGCAGCAGTTCCAAAGCCAGCGCAACTAAACAATTTCCGAGGCAGCATTTCAAGATCCTACGTGGTAAAAATTACTATTGCGGAAAACGCATATGAACAACCTCAAACATAAATAAGCCCAGACCAGTAACTAAATTAAACCAAAATCTAAAACCAAAATCTTACGTACTAACAACTTTCTGGCATAAAGCACGGCATTCACTTTCGTCATCGTAGTTCTTGCCCAGATTCGGAATATCCACGATTACAACTCTCGGAGGGGCAAGGCCGCCACGAGCCACTTTTTCACAATAAGGCTGGTTTGTAGCCCTATCAAGACTGCACCGATATTGAAAGCGTGACGTTCCCGACACACAGGCACAAAGCCCGGCAATGGCGATAACAACCCTTGTTAACATAGCTCTGAAACAAAATAATGCTAGAAATCAACCTTAACGCAGCACCAATAATTTATAGTAATATTCCCCGATCACAAATAGTAAAACACGCAATCTATATAACAACATCAATCAACACTGCTAACTTCGCAAAAAATGTTGATTCTTAGCACATTAATTTAATTGCACCCGATAACCTTGGAATTACGAAAAACCACAAGTAACCCATCTTGGGCAATAAAGTCTAATTAAATTGTCACGTACCTGGAGAATTGCTAAACCTGTAAAATTTTCACAATAATCAATGATAGTATCGGCCAATCCAGGAAATTTCTTTTTTATATAAGAAAACTGTCAGTTTTATTAATTTTCTAAAACTGTATAGAATTTAAACTATAATATGCTAATTAAGATAACAATATTCAATATGTTAAATTTTTAGTAGCTATCATAACCCTCAGATATTAAAGCTATTATACGCGCTTAGTTGTTTATATATTAGTCAGCTTCGCGGGGAACCATGTACGATTTCACAGCTGAAATACGGTTTTGTAGACGTTCATCAAAGGCGGCAAACACCACATACAGTACTAACTGGAACTAATGAATTGCATGAAACATTGCAGTAAAACTAAGACATATGACAAAATTTACCAGTACATACTGTATTATTGTTGTTTATCATTAGAAAAAAATCAGGTTTATGATCCTGGTGGGTATTGCACTGGCTTAATCCTTGATATACTCGATTTGCTACAGTTGCTGTCACGCAGTGTGTATCATAGCGTTGGAGTATCATTTATATGTCATTTTCATATAATACTGGATTTCAAACCGGCTCACCAGTACCTTACCTATATAATACAGTATAGCAAACATTACAAGATATCCAATGACTGCCGACTATGACTATTAATATTATAGTCGTGAAGAGATTTGGCGCTTTCAATCTAGCATCTAACTACTAATATTGATGTCGTGGTTTTGGCGCTTTCAATCTAGCATCTAAATACTAATATTAAAGTCGTAAACAGTAAGCCGGGTTTTGGCGCTTTCAATGTACCATCTAAGACTAATGTCAAAGTCGTGAATAATAAGCCTGGTTTTGGCGCCTTCAACCTAGCATTTAACTACTAATATTAAAGTCGTGAATAATAAGTTTGGTTTTGGCGCTTTGAATCTAGCATCTAACTAGTAAAATTAAAGTCGTGCATAATAAGTCGGGCTTTGCCGCTTTCAATCTAGCATCTAACTACTAATACTAATTCGTTAAGCGCTACCCCCGATTCTAACATTTTCTTAACCAGATAAAGCGTGCATGCCAAAGAGTGTCTACTGGGGTCGTGAAGACACTCAAAGAATTACGTTATTTGTTGCATATCGACAACTGGTGTAGATATCTGATAAATTGGGCTCAGACCCATGAGATTCAATCGAAAGCGACAACATCTCCGCAACCGCTCAACCGAAATGGGCGTTGTTTTACAGAGTAATTTATCCTTTATGTACTTGCACATTATGAGCTCCCATATACTGAGTAAGCGGGAATATGTGATAGGCTACTGTCGGTATGAAGTTTGTTAGCTCGCCGTGCTTAAGAGGTTCTGTTTACTCACAGTTATGTGTAATTTCAGTCACTTATAACTATTTGTAAGTGGTGACAGTAACATACAGTTGGTTGCATGTAATCTTAGTTATTTACAGTACGGTGTAACTTACAGTTATGTGTATTTGATTTTAGTTGCTACACTTGGTGTATGTTGGTTCTATTACTTACAGTTAGGTGTAAGTGGTTTTACTTAGTTCCACTTACGTGTAAGTTATTTTAGTTATTTACAGAGTATGTAACTCTTGTTATGCGCAACTAAACTTAACCTGCGCCCACTTACAATCCTTTTTGTAAAACACGATGTCCAATCCATATCCAATGTTACGGAACAAGCAAGACAATCGATTAGATCCACTGCTACGTTAGAAGTGGTGATTTGTATTCGGACAATGACAGTTCTATGACGACTGTATGTTTTCAATGGATATTTGTCTCTGTTCGAGAACAAATTCAATGTAAATGTGACAGAGTAAAAAGTAAGAGAAGGGTCATGTACTTTGTCAATGATTGTTCGCGAACATATTTTTTTCGATTCAAAATCGATATATTTTAGTTCATAGACTATTTGAGTGTTCGCGAACAAAAAATGGCCAATTTTTGCTTCAGAAGATAAAGTTCGATAACGCATATTTTTCTAAAAAACAAAATAGGATAGTGGTTGGGCGCAGGTTAAGTTAGTCGTGCATTACTTACACTACACTGTTGTGTACAAAAGCGTCGACATTGTGCACGCACTTCTCTGTGAATTCTGCACTACCAGTTTGAAAGTCGCGAATAATAAGTCGGGTTTTGGCGCTTTCAATCTATCATCTAACTACTAATATTAAAGTCGTGAATAATAAGTCAGGTTTTAGCGCTTTCAATCTAGCATATAACTACTAATATTAATGTCGTGAATAATAAGTCGGGTTTTGGCTCATTAAATCTGGCATCTAACTGCTAATATCAAAGTCGTGAATAATAAGTCGTGTTTTGGCGGTTTCAATCTAGCATCTAACTACAAATATTAAAGTCGTGAATAATAAATCGGGTTTTGACGCTTTGAATCTAGAATCTAACTACTAATACTAATTCGTTAAGCGCGAAGCCCGATTCTAACATTTTATTACCCCAGATAAACCGTACCATAGGGTGTCTACTGGGGTCGTGAAGACACTCAAATAATTACGTTATTTGTTGCATATCGACAACTGGTGTAGACATCTGATAAATTGGGCTCATTTGGCAGAGAACTTATAAGACTATATAGACCGCATTGCTGCGCGTGTCTTTCAGGATGTTGGGTTCGGGTCAATAGGGTTTTTAAATTGGCCCAAGAGACTCATTCTATAGCGACAATATCTCCGCAACCGCTCAACCGAAATGGGTGTTGTTTTACAGAGCAATTTATCCTTTACGTTCTTGCACATTATGCGCTCCCATATACTGAAAAACCTGGAATATGTAAAAGCTATTGACGTTCTGAAGTTTGCTTGCTTGTTGTGCTGAATAGGTTGTGTTCACTAACAGTTATGTGTAATTTCAGGCACTTATAAGTAACTCTTGTTACTTACACTACACCGTTGTGTATAAAAGCGTCGCCTTTGTGCACGCACTTTTCTGTGAATTCTGCAGTACTATGCACAAGTAAACTTAAGGTCACCCTCCAACCATCCCTGTTTGTATTGTTGGATAAAATTTGTTACGGAACACTTTTTGATCAATTGAAATTCGGCGTAAATCTGTTCGCGAACACAGCGCTCGCGACTGAAATCTTACCATTTTGTGTTCGCGAAAATTGAAGTAAAATTACCCAACTTTTTGAAAACTAAAATTTGTCGATTTGATTGTGACGTCACGTTTGCATTAAATTTATAATACATTAGGGAACAGAATTTCTGCATACTGATATCACCGAAATTCTGTGCGAACACAAGGTCTAATTTCTAACACTTGAATTTCATTTTGCCAATTTTCGGTTAACAAAAACCGAATGAAATTAGGCCTGTTTTCCGTAACAAAGGTTTGCGATTCGATATCGATACTGACAAAATAGGATGGTTGGCGGGGTCACCTTAAGTTTAGTCACGCACTAATTTGAAAGTAGTGAATAAGTCGGGTTTTCACGATTTCAATCTGGTATCTAACTACTATTAAAGTCGTGAATAATAGTCGGGTTTTGGCGATTTCAATCTAGCATCAAATTACTAGTACTAAAGTCGTGAATCATAATTCGAGCTTTGGCGCTTTCAATCTAGCATCTAATCACTAATATTAAAGTCGTGAATAATAAGTCTGGTGTTGGCGCTTTCAATCGAGCATCAAATTACTAATATTAAAGTCGTGAATACTAAGTCGGGTTTTGGCGCATTAAATCTAGCATCTAACTGCTAATGTTAAAGTCGTGAACAATAAGTCGGGTTTTGGCGTTTTCAATCTAGCATCTAACTACTGATATTAAAGTCGTGAATAATAAGTCCGGTTTTGGCGATTTCAATCTAGCATCTAAATACTAATCTTAAAGTTGTTAATCATAAGCCGGGTTTTGGCGCTTTCAATCTAGCGTCTAATTACTAATATTAAAGTCGTAAATCATAAGTCTAGGTTTGGCGCTTTAAATCTAGCATCTAACTCCTAATGTTAAAGTCGTGAATAATAATTCGGGTTTTGGCGTTTTCAATCTAGCATCTAAATACTAATCTTAAAGTTGTTAATCATAAGCCGGGTTTTGGCGCTTTCAATCTAGCGTCTAATTACTAATATTAAAGTCGTAAATCATAAGTCTAGGTTTGGCGCTTTAAATCTAGCATCTAACTACTAATATTAAAGTCGTGAATAATAAATAAGTCAGGTTTTAGCGCTTTCAATCTAGCATTTAACTACTAATATTAAAGTCATGAATAATAAGTCGGGTTTTGGCGCATTAAATCTAGCATCTAACTGCTAATGTTAAAGTCGTGAACAATAAGTCGGGTTTTGGCGTTTTCAATCTAGCATCTAACTACTGATATTAAAGTCGTGAATAATAAGTCCGGTTTTGGCGATTTCAATCTAGCATCTAACTACTAATATCAAAGTCGTGAATAATAAGTATATTTTAGGCGCTTTGAATCTAGCATGCAACAACTCATATTAAAGTCGTGAACAATAAGTCGGGTTTTGGCGTTTTCAATCTAGCATCTAAATACTAATCTTAAAGTTGTTAATATCATAAGTCTAGGTTTGGCGCTTTAAATCTAGCATCTAACTCCTAATGTTAAAGTCGTGAATAATTAACTGCTAATATTAAAATCGTGAATAATAAGTCGTGTTTTGGCGCTTTCAATCTAGCATCTAACTCCTAATGTTAAAGTCGTGAATAATAATTCGGGTTTTGGCGTTTTCAATCTAGCATCTAACTACTCATATTAAAGTCGTGAATAATAAGTTGAGTTTTGGCGCTTTCAATCTAGTATCGAACTAGTAAAGTCGCAAATAATAAGTCGGGCTTTGGGGATTTCAATCAAGCATCTAACTACTAATATTGAAGTCGTGAATAATAAATCGGGCTTTGACGCTTTGAATCTAGAATCCAACTACTAATACTAATTCGTTAAGCGCGAAGCCAGATTCTAACATTTTCTTCCCCCAGATAAAGCGTACCAAAGGCTGTCTACTGGGGTCGTGAAGACACTCAAAAAATTACGTTATTTGTTGCATATCGACAACTGGTGTAGACATCTGATAAATTAGGCTCATTTGGCAGAGCCCTTAGAAGACTATATGCCGCATTGCTGCGCTTGTCTTTCAGGATGTTGGATTCTGGTCAATAGGGTTTTAATTTGGACCATGAAACTCATTCGATAGCAATATCTCCGCAACCACTCAACCGAAATGTGTTGTTTTACAGAGCAATTTATCCTTTATGTTCTTGCACATTATGCGCTCCCATATACTGAAAAACCTGAAAATGTAAAAGGCTATTGCCGTTCTGAAGTTCGCTTGCTTGTCGTGCTGAATAGGTTGTATTTACTCAAAGTTGTGTGATTTCAGGCACTTATAAGTAACTCTTGTTACTTACACTACACGGTTGTGTACAAAAGCGTCGCCTTTGTGCACGCACTTTTCTGTGAATTCTGCAGTACTATGCGCAAGTAAACTTAAGGTCACCCTCCAACCATCCCTGTTTGTATTGTTGGATAAAATTTGTTACGGAACACTTTTTGATCAATTGAAATTCGGCGAAAATCTGACTCATAAGTCTAGTTTTGTTTTGGCAGCAAAATTACTAATATTAAAGTCGTGATTGAAATTCATATTTTATTTCACATCCAAAATTACAAATGGCCACATTTTCTTTATAGGAGGTTATCCGCTTTTCTTCGGAGCTTTGCAGAAGTTTTCACACCTGGCTTTGTCCTGGTGAATTTCGGTCTTGATTGGACAATCGATGAATAAATCGCGACACGTGTTGTTGCAATGACCGTTCAGGCAGTAGTAAAAGTAGGACGTAGCTGCAAAATAAGATAATGAACGCTTGAATAGTCTTGCGACATAAAGCTAGTGAGACAGAAAGTTAGTTTAAAGCCGACAGAATACTGCAGATGCGGTTGGCATTTACATTGAACTGTACAATCGATGAATAAAGAAATGACCGTTCAGGCAGTAGTAAAAGTAGGACCAATTTATTTTGCATGCGACCGTACGAATCCTTTGGGCAGTCTGGATACTTACAGGATCGACATTCACCGTATCCCATAACTACAGGATACTTTGATATTTGCAATAGAACTACAGAAAACGACTACCAATTTACTTACGTTTTGGCTTGCAAACACTTTCGCATCGGTTTTTGCGACCGTACGAATCCTTTGGGCAGTCTGGATACTTGCAGGATCGACATTCACCGTATCCCTTCTTTGTCCCGTCGCAATAGTACCGATATTCGTCGCGTGCTGGTTTGCATTCGCTTTTGCATTTCAAATAGTCGTCAAAGGCACCTGGCGGGCATTTGTTTGTGGCACATCGTCGGCATTGTGCGCGCTTCTTGTTGGTTTTGCAAAAGTAGCCAATGCGTTGGCAACGCGAATTGCATTCGAAGGCATTGTCGTAGAGCGCAGTGTCTTTCGGGCAGTGAGGCTGCTGACATCTGTCGCATTGGCCTTTACGACAGAAGTATTTGTATTGCGCTGAAAGTACAATACCATGGTATATCACAGGACTTTCGCTGAGAAGGAGCCAGGAAGATAAATTTGGTCTGGTCTCACAGTAGATTTCAGACAAATCCCAGAAAAAAATCGCAAACTAAAAATGCTCACATTACAATACTTCAAAAAAAATCAATCACGTTACAAATCGCTTAGGAATTCCCAGAAAATTCGTTTACTCACGTTTGCAGGCTATAAAATGCTCACTCAGAGTAGATTTGGTCTGGTATCACAGTACATTTCAGACAGTACATTTCAGACAAATCCCAAAAAAAATCAAAATTAAAAATGCTCACGTTACAAATCCCTTAGGAATTCCCAGAAAATTCGTTTACTCACGTTTGCAGGCTATGTTGCACTGGGAGTAGTCATCGTATGTGTGACCCGAACATTTTCCATATTCGCACGTTCGGCATTGTTGCTGCTTCTCATCGCAGTAGTACTTCGCTTAAAAAGAAAATATTTCGCTGAGAATACTACCTTTATCGAAAGAAATACATTTTTGATATCGCTATAGTGGTCTCGCAGTAGTACGCTAGAAATTCTCGGAAAAGTAAAATACTTTGAGAGTAGTCATCGTATGTTCGACCCGAACATTTTCCGTATTCGCACGGTCGGCATTGTTGCTGCTTCTCATCGCAGTAGTACTTCGCTTAAAAAGAAAATATTTCGCTGAGAATACGACTAATACTTTGCACTGGAATTTCTGAGAGGAAGAATGTCTATCGCTTAAGTCCCAGAAAAAAATCGCAAAAGAAAAATGTTCACGTTTGCAGGCTACGTTGCACTGGGTGTAGTCATCGTATGGTTCGGCATTGTTGCTGCTTCTCATCGCAGTAGTACTTCAAAACCAATATTGTCCCAGTAGTACTTCTGTCTTAGAAATTCCCAGAAAACTCCCAGAAAAAAATCACAAAAGTAAAAATGCTCACGTTTGCAGGCTACGTTGCACCGGGAGTAGTCATCGTATGTTTGACCCAAACATTTTCCATATTCGCACGTTCGGCATTGTTGCTGCTTCTCATCGCAGTAGTACTTCGCTGAAACAAAAATTTCTGTGAGGAAGGATGTCTATCGCTTAAGTCCCAGAAAAAAATCGCAAAAGAAAAATGTTCAGTTTGCAGGCTACGTTGCACTGGGTGTAGTCATCGTATGGTTCGGCATTGTTGCTGCTTCTCATCGCAGTAGTACTTCGCTGAAACAATTTCTGAGAGGAAGAATGTCTATCGCTTAAGTCCCAGAAAAAAATCGCAAAAGAAAAATGTTCACGTTTGCAGGCTACGTTGCACTGGGTGTAGTCATCGTATGGTTCGGCATTGTTGCTGCTTCTCATCGCAGTAGTACTTCAAAACCAATATTGTCCCAGTAGTACTTTATCTTAGAAATTCCCAGAAAACTCCCAGAAAAAAATCACAAAAGTAAAAATGCTCACGTTTGCAGGCTACGTTGCACCGGGAGTAGTCATCGTATGTTTGACCCAAACATTTTCCATATTCGCACGTTCGGCATTGTTGCTGCTTCTCATCGCAGTAGTACTTCGCTGAAACAAATTTCTGTGAGGAAGGATGTCTATCGCTTAAGTCCCAGAAAAAAATCGCAAAAGAAAAATGTTCAGTTTGCAGGCTACGTTGCACTGGGTGTAGTCATCGTATGGTTCGGCATTGTTGCTGCTTCTCATCGCAGTAGTACTTCGCTGAAACAATTTCTGAGAGGAAGAATGTCTATCGCTTAAGTCCCAGAAAAAAATCGCAAAAGAAAAATGTTCACGTTTGCAGGCTACGTTGCACTGGGTGTAGTCATCGTATGGTTCGGCATTGTTGCTGCTTCTCATCGCAGTAGTACTTCAAAACCAATATTGTCCCAGTAGTACTTTGTCTTAGAAATTCCCAGAAAACTCCCAGAAAAAAATCACAAAAGTAAAAATGCTCACGTTTGCAGTTTGCAGGCTACGTTGCACTGGGTGTAGTCATCGTATGGTTCGGCATTGTTGCTGCTTCTCATCGCAGTAGTACTTCAAAACCAATATTGTCCCAGTAGTACTTTTGTCTTAGAAATTCCCAGAAAACTCCCATGAAAATATTAAAATTTTAGGTTAAAAAAATTTCAAATATTCTTAATAAAAAATATGAAATGCTCACGTTTGCAAACTCCCAGAAAAAAATCACAAAAGTAAAAATGCTCACGTTTGCAGGCTACGTTGCACCGGGAGTAGTCATCGTATGTTTGATCCAAACATTTTCCATATTCACACGTTCGGCATTGTTGCTGCTTCTCATCGCAGTAGTACTTCGCTTAAAAAAACCAATATTTCGCTAAGAAGGTCTCTTAGAGCCAAGAAATCAAAATATCGAAGAGGGAAGTATACATTTGTATCACAGCAGTACTTTGAAGTGAAATCGCGATTCTATCTTTCGCCGAGAAGAAGGATGTATTTGCAGCCAAGCAATCAAATATCGAAAAGTATCTACGAATTGGTCTACTTCAGAGTAGATTTGGTCTCACAGTAGTACTTATTCCATTTTCAGGCAAATCGCTTAGAAATTCCCAGAAAAAATATCGCTATTCCCAGAAAAAATCGCAAAAGTGCTCAGTTTGCAGGTTACGTTGCACTGGTCAGACAAATTTAGTAATTCCCAAAAAACTCAAATATGAAGACCAAATATGAAAGATACCTACGTTGTGGTTTGCATTCAGATCGGCATTTGCTGTAGCTGCTGTATCCACCGGGGCATTTTGCGCTATCGCATCTGCGACACTGTCGGCTTTTTGAGTCGCAATAGTATTGTTCGATGACGCGGTGACAGCTTTTGTCGCAGTGAGCCTTCGTGTTGTATTGTGGCTTGGGACAACTGCTGAACGACGTGCATTCCCGACATTGTCCCCGGTCACAGTAGTACGGAATCTTCGGTTTTGTAACTAAAAATTAACACATTTATGCAGCAGTTCCAAAGCCAGCGCAACTAAACAATTTCCGAGGCAGCATTTCAAGATCCTACGTGGTAAAAATTACTATTGCGGAAAACGCATATGAACAACCTCAAACATAAATAAGCCCAGACCAGTAACTAAATTAAACCAAAATCTAAAACCAAAATCTTACGTACTAACAACTTTCTGGCATAAAGCACGGCATTCACTTTCGTCATCGTAGTTCTTGCCCAGATTCGGAATATCCACGATTACAACTCTCGGAGGGGCAAGGCCGCCACGAGCCACTTTTTCACAATAAGGCTGGTTTGTAGCCCTATCAAGACTGCACCGATATTGAAAGCGCGACGTTGCCGACACACAGGCACAAAGCCCGGCAATGGCGATAGCAAGATTGCTTAGCATTGCTCCCTAAAAAATTAATATACACGATACGAAGAAGCTTAAACCGTAGGATATCGTCGTACTCGTATATTTGAATCCCCATTAAAGCACAATATTACTGTTATGTAAATCTAAATAACGAAGGTTACCATACGCAACAATAGCCTGAAATTCTCATCTAAAACCTAGAAAATAAACCAAAACATACCAAAATATACCAGTATAATCCACCAAATATAAAAAATGACAATAGCTTTTTCTTTTACAAGTAATGAAATTAAAAACAATAACCTCAGCACTTACCTGGAAAACCCAAAATACCGAATTGAAAAGTGTCTCAAAACTTCAAATGCGAACACCGAAATACAATCAGCGGGGAATTGGCCAACCAATATGTTTATATAATATCAATTCTTACATTTCCGCAGCTTGGATTATATTCAAATTGTATGCTAATCCGGACTAAAATAATCAATAAGTTCTATTTCAAATAGCTATAGTAAGCAACTGTAATAAAATTTTAGTGTTTTGCTTGCGTACATATCGATCTGTAAGTTTTGAGGGAAAATGTACGATTTTACCTTTGAAAAAAATTTTTTTTGCCGCTGAATATCCAATAAGCAGAAATTGTATTATTAGTGAACGAGTTTCAAATCTACAATAATATTTTGCAGTAAATACCGCACTTACCAAATTTTCATTTATTATAACCGAAAAGATTGGGTTTCAAAAATCCATGTAACTAATTATTGCCTTGCGCGTAGTACTTGTTCATCTTGATAGCTTCTGTAGTCGAAATTGCTAGCGAGTTGTGTATCAATACAGTTTTGAGGGTTAGGTTTGGTAAATTTCTTGTCAGTTGATATGAGCCTATACCAGACACAAACGGTATCACGTGCTTTATCAAGACGATAAAGACGTAAGACATCTAAGATATTCTGTGTACGTCGAATGTTTTAAATAAATATACTAAGAATACCTAAGATATTCGATGTAAGGTAAAATCTCTTACAACTATATGGAGTACACTATTTAATGAACAGGTTTGATACTATAAGCATCAATTAAGGAACCGTCATAAATTTAATAACATTGCTTTCATATAGTTTACGTAGGGCTGCAAAAAACACATTCATGTGACAAATTAGTTGCAAAATTTTATCTAAATCGCAATGCTTTTTGAAGAAATAATAGCGAAAACATTATTTCTTAAATCTTAGCATTTCGACATTTAAGGAAGCCATTAGCGGGTTTTGAGTAAGGAACAGAACTTCTTTTAAAAAATAAAGGACATCATTAATTATCTTTTCTTCTTTTATGATACAACACTTTTGACTATCACAATGTTAGAGTAGCTTACATGCTAAAGCCAGTAATGTCATGTTCTAACAATGTACAAAAAATTTTGGTTTCTAACATCTGACTGCTTCTGCAAAGCCATTACTGGATATTAACGCATGCACTAGGAATCCGGCTTTATACTGAAAACAGCTGCCGGTTTAGGCTAAATGTACTCATGAGAACAAGTCAGAAAACCCCACAATTTATGAAGAAGCTACCAACATGCCATTTATATTAAAGTCATTGGTTAAGGACCAAGGATTTTGTTGGCCAATTTCAAAACACCAGTACACTTTGTAATACTTATTGTATCTTATGGTTTTTTCTGGAACTCAAAGATTGTCGAGGTCTTACGCCGCTGCATAATTCATGTGGAATTGGGTTATTGGAATGGAGCTCAAATACAGTACAACCAGAGCCAATGCAAGTTGATATGATAGTTCCTCTCATGGCGATTATACGATGGCATAACACTTGCCGTCTTCTTGTCATCTATGTGAAATTTTGGCTTAATTGGTTGTGAATCATCAACGCGATATACATAGGTGCAAGATAGATCATTGAATGATATATATCTAATCGAGGATCGTTCTTAACGCGACGTTTACTTTATAAAGATCCCATCATGTGGACGTTTTGTGTGCGAATAATCTACAGCATTCCATGATTTGGTATACGGTACATACATATGTACTTTATAAAGATCCCATCATGTGGACGTTTTGTGTGCGAATAATCTACAGCATTCCATGATTTGGTATACGGTACATACATATGTACTTTATAAAGATCCCATCATGTGGACGTTTTGTGTGCGAATAATCTACAGCATTCCATGATTTGTTATACGGTACATACATATGTACTTTATAAAATCCATCATGTGGACGTTTTGTGTGCGAATAATCTACAGCATTCCATGATTTGGTATACGGTACATACATATGTACTTTATAAAGATCCCATCATGTGGACGTTTTGTGTGCGAATAATCTACAGCATTCCATGATTTGGTATACGGTACATAGACATATGTACTTTATAAGATCCCATCATGTGGACGTTTTGTGTGCGAATAATCTACAGCATTCCATGATTTGGTATACGGTACATACATATGTACTTTATAAAGATCCCATCATGTGGACGTTTTGTGTGCGAATAATCTACAGCATTCCATGATTTGGTATACGGTACATACATATTTACTTTATAAAGATCCCATCATGTGGACGTTTTGTGTGCGAATAATCTACAGCATTCCATGATTTGGTATACGGTACATACATATGTACTTTATAAAGATCCCATCATGTGGACGTTTTGTGTGCGAATAATCTACAGCATTCCATGATTTGGTATACGGTACATACATATGTACTTTATAAAGATCCCATCATGTGGACGTTTTGTGTGCGAATAATCTACAGCATTCCATGATTTGGTATACGGTGCATACATATGTACTTTATAAAGATCCCATCATGTGGACGTTTTGTGTGCGAATAATCTACAGCATTCCATGATTTGGTATACGGTACATGTACTTTATATAATGAGACAAATGATGTATGAGATACCATTTTGACAAGTATAGTATTTGCGACACCTGCGACAATGTCAAAAATTTTAACGCTAGTCAAAACTGTTGCTACGACGGAATGGGAAACAGTATGGATTAGCTCGTAATCGGTTTCTTTAGTTAAGTCGTCATAACGCTTTTCAACATTAAATTTGCCTTCTGTAAAAAGTTTGTAAAAATTCGAAGGTGTCCCAGACAGAATATGAAAAAGTTAATGATATCAAGGACACCATATAAAATGGCAAATATATCTCTGCCAAGTTATCACATAAGGTTGTCTCAAAGACTCTTTGAGACATCGAATGTCTCAAAGGCAGAGAGCTCTAGAGCTACTCTAAATTGCTATAGCCAATAAACTGTATTTTATGTATTATAGAACCGAATATCATAGAACCTTAATATTTAAATTGCATCGAGTTTTGTACTGATATCAATATTTGAAATTTGGTAAGCTTCAAAACGTGCGACCGGCATCCTATTTATTTTTGACGATCTACTGAGATTAAGATAATGCTGTGTCATAAATCATATATGTTTACGAACTGCAAATATTCCAGTTATTACAGGGAAAAGCAGTAAATGAACTGTTTTTATTTACAAACAGCCATTTATTCAATGACAGAAGTGAATTTCTTAACACACAAATTTGCAAAAACACTTTCTGCAAGCTCATTTTATTTTTAAATAAATCATTAAATATTAAAGTATGTCAGAAATAAAAATGCTATAATGCAGATCATGCTATGAAAATTCCAATGATATAAAAATTTTCTGGCTAACTTCGGCGACAGAATTTTGTATTCGTTTAATAATTTCATTAGCATTTTAACCTCTGGCTTCACATTAGATAATAATACCTCAATCAAAAACCTGTTTCAACACTCTTGTCTCAAAAGTAGTCAAAAGCCAAGAAAATATTTGCTGCCCCCAAAGCGACGATAACCATAACCAGTCGTTGATGATTTGATGATAGTCATTGCTTTACGCTTGTGTACAGAGACAATTATGTTTTTAAAAAATTACATAATCAGCCGTGGATATCACGTACACTTCTTATTTTATTGCATCAGGTATTTTATGGCAAACAAATATAGCTTTTTAAACAGAACAGTTGTATTTAAAAGTAGTGTTATACTGCACACTAGTCTCTAATTTCTAAAATTTTACAATCACAATGGGTGACTTTGTCCCAATACCGACATTGTTATATTGAATAAATTGTGACACTTTAGGTTTAATGGTTTAGGTCGGCACACTTTATTCTCGCATTGTGCGGACTTTATTGTCTTCTCTATCTATGAAGGCCCAAATACTAGATGCTGTGCTGATTTGTTGTTTTTAACGTCATTGCTTTTAAATATTTTCCAGCCTGATCAAAACATGAATGATGCTTAAATGTAGCGAAGTATGTAACTA
The DNA here is from genome assembly GCA_030248225.1 of Trileptium ribeirensis. NCBI lineage: Eukaryota > Metazoa > Nematoda > Enoplea > Enoplida > Thoracostomopsidae > Trileptium > Trileptium ribeirensis. The sequence goes on from JASANE010004620.1 coordinate 24,619, forward strand.
ATATACTCATTGGATATCAATCATTCATACTTGCACTTTGAAACATATCAGAGTATTATTCTATTGCAAAAATACTATTCTATATCAGCAATATTTGGTTGTCAAGATGATTTGACGATCTGTTTCGCACTACGTTGCCATGCCTGAATATCGGGATGAACAGAACAGTATCAGCCTGTTACAAGACCGACGCGTGCACGATAAAATAGAAGTAGGTCTTACAAAGCTATAAATTATAACAATTTTATAACAAGTCTGTGTGCATAATTTATATCGCTTTTGCTATATATACTGTTATTCGGACAATGTTCAGAAACCATTTGTGATATAATATGCAGCTTATGGGTACACCTACTGTCAAAACTAAAGCCAAATACTGCGCTCGATCTTTAAACTAAATTAACAACTGGAATCCCTGTGCAATCAGGTGCCAAATTGGTGGCTTTTGTTCTCATACGCGGTTAGTAAAGCTGGTTATCGGCTAGATAGTAGGCATGCAGTTGCAATAGCTCAGGTCATCAGCACGGAGAGAAATTTGTGCCACGTCGCTTTAGCGGTGACTTTGCTATAGACGGAATGCCACTGAATTCCACTTTATTTTGGTCTCAACCTGCCGGTTGATTAACCCTCACTTATGGAAAAAAAATAGATACAGAAAACTGTGTTAAACATATATGTGCAGATGTTTAAATACAATACATTTTTAAATTAAAATTTAAAATATCTCCAATCCATTCATTAACTTTAGTCATCGTTGTAATAACACGTTGCATTAGTGAAGTAACCAAGAAACTGGACGATCCATATCGTACATACTAAAGTTCAGAGGTTCCACTCGAGATGGTGGCGTTATGGCAGAAGTGTCGTCTTCGGTGGCCATAAATTCGGGGTCTACGGCGCCGCCAGGGGGTTGGGTCGGCGAGCAGGGGAGTCAGACGGCTCAGAGAGGAGTAACCACTGCTATCATAAAGCACACCCGGTGGTACGATGTTGCAAGGAAAGTTCTATTACTAGGACTCCCGGTGGCACAATGTTGCTAGGAAAGTTCTATTACTAGGACTTCCGGTGGCTCAATGTTGCCAGGAAAATCCTATTATTAAGAACTCCGGTGGCACAATGTTGCTAGCAAAATTACATTACAAGGACTCCCTGTGCGATAATGTTGCCAGATGTTGCCAGCAAAATTTCATTATTAGAATTCCCGGTGGCACAATGTTGCCAGAAATATTTCATTACTGGGAGCTCCTGTGGCATAAATTTGCGAGGAAAATTACATTATTAGCACTCCCGGTAGCATATGTTGATTCCATTACTTTAACTCCCGGTGGTGTAATGCTGCCAGTGGAATTCCATTCCTCGGACTCCCAGTGGCACAATGTTACCAGCAAGATTCCATTTCAAGGAAACCCGGTGCCGTAATATTGCCATGAAAATTCTATTCCTAGAACTCCCGATGGCGCAATGTTGCCAGGAGAAGTACATCACATGGCCTCCCGCCTCCAGGTGGCACAACAATGTTGCCAGGAAAATTTCATTACAAGAACTCACGGTGGAGTAATGCTGCTAGGAGAATTAACTTACTAGGACTTCCAGTGGTACAATGTTAGCAGAAAGATTCCATTTTTAGGACTTCCGGTGCCTTAAAATGTTGCCAAGAAAATTCCATTACTAGGAGTAAAGGTGGCACTTTTAATGAAAGGAAAATTCCATTACTAGGAGTATTAACGGTGGCACTCATTGCCTGAAAAATTCCATTCCTCGAACTCCCGGTGGTGCAATGTTGCCAGGAGAATTACATTACTTCGACTTTCTGTGGCACGAAGTTAAAAGATTCTATTATTAGGACCCCCCGGCGGCACAATGCTGTGGGAAAAATTATATTACTAGGGTTCCGGGTAGCACAATGTTGCCAGAAAAGTTCTGTCACGACGACTCGCGACGGCGCAATGTTGTCAGAAAGATTCTATTATTATGACCCCCAATTGCACAAAAATTACTTCAGTAACACTACCTGTGGCATAATGCTGCCAGAGAGATTCCATCACTAGTGGCATAATGTTGCTGGAATCATTACATTGTTAGGACACCCCGGAACACATGTTGTCATGAAAATTCTATTACTAGAACTCTTGGTGGAGTAATGCTGCCAGCAGAATTACCTTACTAGGATTCCCGTGGTAGAATATTAGCAGAAAGATTCCATTTTCAGGACTCCCGGTGCCATAATGTTGCCAGGAAAACTCCATTCCTAGAACTCCCGGTGGCACAATGTTGCCTGACGAATTACATTACTAGGACTTCCGGTAGCACAATGTTGCCAGAGAGATTCCATCACGAGGACTCTCGGCGGCACAATTTTGCCAAGAAAATTTCATTACTCGCACTGCCGGAGGCATATGTTGCCAGGAAAATTCCATTACAATAACTCCAGGTGATCTAACGTTGCAAGGATAATTACCTTACTTGGACTCCCGGTGTCATAATGTTACCAGAAGGATTGCATTACTAGGACTCCCGGTGGCACAATGTTGCCAAGAAAATTTCATTACTTGGGCTCTTGTTGGCACAATGTTGCCGCAATGAATTTATGTGAGGCCAAATTGAGGCCATGAGGGATACAGATAGGTAATTGGAATTCGATATGAGAGCTCTATAATTAATTAGTAGTACAAGAAGTAATTATCAATATATATATTTCTAGGATAGCTGGCATAAACACAAGGATTTTAAAGTCAATGTACACAACCTAAGGCATGTCACACAACAGCGCAGTTCTTTCGGAACTATAATATCCCCTGAGCTATAAATTGCCTCTTTCACAATGTTCTGTTTTTTTCATCCGATTTTTTGTCAAACTCAGTTAATATCGGTTTTAAGAAAAACATTTCAACACTGGCTGAGCATGCTAAAGTTCATCCTTAGTTTATATACACTGCAACGCTATTTATTATTCGTTGTATTTGTGATGTAAAACTTGCTGTAGCATCAGGCCACACATGGTGTTTAATCGTTCTGTCAATTATAACGTTAACGCGCATTGTATCTGTTCAGTTTAGGGCATTAATAATGCTTCTTGCTTATTTTAAAGTTGATGGTTTAATGAACACGTACGGCATCCCAAACCGCCTCGAGCAAAATCTGAGATCGGTTCATCCGCCCCTGAGTGCGGGGTGGACCCTGCGAGTCGACCGGCTCACTATGCTTCCAATTAATTTAATCATTAAATTGATCTTCCTACACACTGGTCCCTACGGAACATATAGTTCTTATGTTCGCCTTTTCCGCCAGGCCTAGTATTTTAGCCTACTGATTATATCGAACAGAACATCATCTTCTGTGAATGTCATCTCGGGAATTTGGGCCATATCAAGTACAATACGATTTAGCTGTGTGAGATGTCGATTATGCACTGTAATTAAGGTTTACTACTACGAAACGTAAACTTTCACTCAACACACCATACCATTTTTAAACTTCTTTTCCTGTAATTAATCTTTATTATAGATCTGAGTTGTCAAATGCGAACTAAAATACTGAAATAAATAATTGTGCAGTTTGAAGTGTGGAATATGATGACTATGTTCTGCGTCAGTAATATTGGGGGTAATGAAGTTTTTTTACCGAAAACCTTTTATCTTTGCTTGTGTTACTTAAATTATTTGGCATTAAATTATGCAACAGTCTGGAAATTTTTTTTTTTTAATTTTTTTTTTTTTTTTTCTTGATCAATAAACTTTGACTTTAAAAAAAAATTCTCCTAGAAATTCTCATCATACTCGTCATGTCTATTTGCATATCTCGGTCTTCGATAGTCGCAGAATTGCCTGGACTAGATCGATATACTCGATTTTTCTTGAACATTTTGTGTAACTGTTTATAACCTATCGTACAAGCATGGACGATGACGATTTGGTTCTGCTAATTTTTGTATATGCTCATCGCCCCAATATGGGTGATACAGTATGTTATGACAGAACGTCGTAGCCCACATATAGGCGATGAGAATTTGCCGCATAGCGGCACCACCCATATCTGGGCGACGAAAATATCTCGGAAAACATCATCGCCCATATATAGGCTATGAAAGGGTCTTGAAAATCGCGATTGGCCGTATATCCATAATAACAATTTATTCGAAAACGTCATAGCCTATATATGGGCGTTATCATTTTGTCGCAAAATATCATCGTCCAGGCAAGATATATGTGATTTCCACCATCTTATTAACGGCGCAGTTAATTTTGATAGTTCATATTTGATGAATTGAGTTAAAATTTCATGGCTTAACGTTCTGTTCTCTGTCCAATCATCTCAATAACGGGACGTGCTACTTTCAGGTGAAGATTCATAATGTTTGAAAATTTAGTTAAAGAATAGTTAACTGATACAACACGATATGCAGGTTTCACAGAATAATGAGTGCAAAAAGTGGGCAGTTTTGTCTTTAACAGCCATTTGCAAGAATCTAAAATCTCTAATGGGCGGCTAAATGATATTTTAGTTTCTTGGAAATGGCTGCTAGAGATTTTTGTTTTTAATGACTGCTTGTTTGATATTTAAATCTCTAACAGATAGCTGTAAGAGACTTTAGTCTTATATAGATAGCCATTAAATACAGAAATCTCTAACAGCTAGCTGTTAGAGACTAAAATCTCTTGCAGCTAGCCATAACAGATTATTGTCTCTAATGGCTAGCTGTTAGAAACTTTTGCCTCTTACAGCCAGTTATAAAATACAAAAGTCTCTAATAGCTATCCATTAGAATTTCAAATATTTATCGGTTGGATGTAAGAGATTTTTGTATGTTAGAGCTGGCTGTAAGAGACAAAAGTTTCTAACAGCCAGCCATTAGGAACAAAAATCTGTTACAGGAAGCTCATTATTGATATTGGTGCCCCTGAAGTTCGATGCTTGTGCCCCTCCAGTTTGATATTGGCCCCTCCAGTTTGATATTGGTGCCCTCCTTCAGTTTGATATTGGCCCCGTTCAGTTTGTTACTGCCCCCTCCAGTTTGATATTGGCCCCCTCCAGTTTGTTATTGGCCATTCTCCAGTTTGATATTGATGCGCCCGTCCAGTTTGATATTGGCGCCCCCTCCAGTTTGATATTGGCCCCCTCCAGTTCGATATTGGCCATGCCCAGGTTGATATTGGCTCATCCTCCAGTTTGATATTGATGCATCCTCTGCAGTTCGATATTGGACTACCTCCAGTTTGATATAGGCCCCTCTCCAGTTTGATATTGGTGCCCCCTAAAGTTCGATGTTTGTGCCCCTCCAGTTTGATATTTGTGCTCTCCTTCAGTTTGATATTGGCCCCCTTCAGTTTGTTATCGCCCCCTCCAGTGTGATATTGGCCCCCTTCCAGTTTGTTATTGGATTGGCCCTTCTCCAGTTTGATATTGATGCGCCCCTCCAGTTTGATATTGGTCGCCCCTCCAGTTTGATATTGGCCACGTCCAGCTTGATATTGGCTCATCCTCCAGTTTGATATTGATGCATCCTCTCCAGTTCGATATTAGCCTCACCCAGTTTGATATAGGCCCCTCTCCAGTTTAATATTGGTGCCCCTTCCGGTTTGATATTGGCCCTCTTTCAGCTTCAGCTCTTGTAGTTTTATTGAATTTTTATGCTAAAATGTGTTCACAATAATTTTCCACAAACTAATTCGGTTCTTGTTAAAAATTTGGAACAGCCATATGGTCGCAGCGAAATTACAAAATATGATACTTGGTAGGGTCTCCTTAAATTGATTCGTGCATAAGGCAACCCGAGGTACGAATACATAGTCTGAAAAGTCAAAAACAATACCAACGCCTAAACATTCACTATCATCTCCGTTTCGGGACTTAAGATAATAACAGCAAGTGAATTGAGTGTAACAGAATAGTACCTTCGCTTATAATGTTTCAACATTTTATGCACAGTGTATACGGAAAACATATATACAACAAATGTGTGCTGAATAGATTCGACAATAATTGTGCAACAGTGTTGTTCATTTAACACAATTCAATTCAATTCTGGCATCTTGAAACTTTAGATGCATATAGCGCTATGAATTACTTTATAGTTATAGTCCCAAATTCCTGTTGGTCAAAGTATAAAGTAAACTTTACATCGAAACAAATTTTGTATAATTATTTTTCTCTACAGATACAAAACGACCAAGACTATGGTGATTATTTTTACGGGTTTCTTGGTAAATTCTTTGTCAAAAATCAAACAGTTTATACTGTATCTTGAACTTTTTCAGACATAGTTTAGTATTCATCTGATAAGCGAAATTTAGAGTTATGTTCATGTAACTATAATGATGTTTTAGTTAAAAGCAGTCTAGAACTTTGAAATTGTAAGCGCAGTGTATTTGCGCATCGTCTAACAACTGCACAAACAACTAATGCGGCGTTCACGTTATAATGTCCCCGCTGTTTGGAACTTTTGACCCCCTGTAGTCGCGACCCTACCGTATAGACAGTCAGGTTGACACCCATACTGTATATCAAATTCCGAGGGTGTACGACGCACCCTTAGCTAATACATTTTGTCTAGACAGTGTCGTACACACCCTTAGCTACCGATTTGGCGCGAATTAACTATAACGGACACCGTCTGTAGCTAATGCGGTTTATTAGTCAACTATCCTGTGGAGTTTTTCCTAAACTCTCCTTATTTGTATCTAGCCCATTGAACATTGCTCAAATAATTCCGAACACAGTCAATAAAACTGCCAGAAGACACGGTGTGCCTGACCTTGTCGGTAAGCGGTAATACGCGTAACTAGCTACCGTTGAAAAAATTTATTAAAAACATGGGGGTGTCTAAGACACCCTGTTGTCAACAGTGTGTCTGACACTGTGTGGGGTACATAGGTTCCAAACGTTGGGGACATTATAACGTGAACGCCGCATAATAATTAGTGTCCCATTTATTTCTCCTCATTTATAGGGCGATTTGGCAGCACACAATAATTACACAAGTTTTTTTATTAATTTGTAGTGTGGTGTGTTACGATACGCTGGGATTTTGTTATGGGCTGTTACAACTACGAGCTTATTATGCTGAATGAATTAAGAGTCATCGCCATAACTCAACCAAGCTCGTATAAAATAAATTACAGAGAAATGCGAAAATAT
>JASANE010004622.1:0-63558 GCA_030248225.1 Trileptium ribeirensis
AATAAAATCTATAAAATTTCAAAAGTAAAACTATTTTTCACACGAGCAAGGTGCGAGCAGGCAACGAGCAAGCAGCGGTCCATTGTAGAGAGTACTGTAGACCGTATGGCCGAGAGCCGCCTGAGCCAAGTGGAAGCCAAGAGTGTGGGTTTTTCCAAAAGCTTATTTGGTTTTAATATTACCAAATACAGTATTTTCATGGTTTAATATAAGTTTAAATTTTAGCATATTAGTTGTCCATATCCAGATGTCCGGATTATCCGATATATCCCACAGTATTACTGGGATATGCTGCCCATCACTACTGAAAATACCCAATATTTATAAATATATGTAAATAAGAGTGTTAAAATATCGATTATAAAATTTTTCCCAAAATTTTTGGACATTGGAGATTCTCGGAAAGACCCATATAAATGTGTCTTAAGAACTGAATTACATACGTAATTAAGCTTCAACGATGACTTAAGCATACTAGTTGTTTAAGTCGAATCTGCTACATTTTACTGAACACAGAGACCCTAAGGCCTAGTTAACAATTATTGTACGTAAGTTGTGCAGATTTCAAAGAACGGCGAGTCAACTTTGTCTCTTAAAGCTTCTTGCATGAACGAGAGCGAATTAAAAAATCTCTTTACTCGTTTAGATCTTTTAATCGTTAGTATTGAAGCGAAAGAACACATATTTTTCTCGAATAAAAAATACTTCTGTGCCGTCTGTGGCACCCATTCATGACTCAACAGAATAAAAGCGCTGTTTCGTTTAATATTTGCTCGACGCTCGTTCGAAAGGTGTTCGAATGTTCGAACACCCTTTCTTGAAAATTTCTTTGAAAGCTGCTAGAATTAGTTCGTAAGCTGACCGAGGATATAAATCTGTTATGTGTTTGTTTGTTTGTACAAAACGCGGCATAGAATTCTGGTGAGTGCCGCAAACCTATGCTGCAATGCTTGTCAGAAATGAATGCTGCTCGCTCGAAGCGTGCCGCAAATAGTAAGGCTCGTTGTTATCTTGGTGCCACGGTTTATTTTTTCGCATTTTTTTTTGCGTAATTTACGCGTTTTTGAGGAAACGTTTCGCTTTTTTTAACCAAGCTTTGCGTAATTTACGCCTTTTATTTCTAGGACCGGACAATCTCAGCAGCTTACATTTGGACCGGATATTTTCATTCGACATGATTCTCATCTGCTACAATGACAATATGCATTAATAGCAGCATAAACAGTTTGGTCTTTCGAGAATCTGTATAACTTATACGTTCTGGAATGTTAGAACAGTTACATGCTGATATTAATGCATTATTTTATATGTATGCATATAGGTTTTTTGATTTTCTTTTTATAATAAAAATTACACTTTTTTGGTACAAAGTTTCGCATTTTTCAAAAACAGATTTGCGTAATTTTCGCTATTCGGTAATTGAAAAAACTCTGCTTGGTGCTCGCTCGCTCAAAAGGCGACAATATAGGGGCGTTCTGCTGACTGACAGAGTTTCACCATTATTTATTCAACCTGTAATGTTGTGCACCTACTGTACTCGCCAAAAAGGACTACAGTCACGGCCAGAATCAAGTGCAAAATAATGGATCGAAATCGATTTCTACTAAACGAAATTTCGATCGTCTTCAATTTTGGCGCAGTTTGATATTATTTCAAAATTGTAATATTTCGATTATTTCCAATTAAACGAAATTTATCGACTGCGATTAAACGAAATTTCGATCGTTGTCGATTGCAGTTATTTTTTGCCGCCATGTATCTCATTTTAAGCGAGCGATTCCGAACGAGTCACCAGTGAGCAACAGCCATTTTGGTCAGTAATGTATCTAACTTTGTGTTTGCAACATTCCAATGGTTGCACGACGAAATTCCCATAAAACTAAGAAGAAATTTTGTGTTGTCTTATAAATCTGTCCAGTAAAACAGAGGAAGAAAAAAGATCATAATGATTACGATGTGCATCCCGAATTACTATTAACATTGTCTGGATATGTTTATCTTCCTGAGACTTTAGGGGAGCTAAGACAGATAAAATATTTGAAGCTATGGAGTGAAGATCCGACTTGTTTTTCACAGGGTAAAACTTTTCACCGACACCGGTTTCAATCAATGTGTACACAAATTTGTGCCAATCGGATAAACCTGTCCAACCATAAGGCATAGTCTTCGGCTTGTTCGTGTATTCCGCTATGTAGGAACGCATAAACTAGTAGCTTGATTTATCGCCAAGGTGGTGAATTCTGAGTGTTGAATATGTAATTTAGAGAGCTATGTATAGCTATATTATAGAGCATTACATTACAAAATGGATCACCTAATATCAGCCACGTTGCTGGAATAGTTGAGAAGATATACCGGTATATTGTGATCGCAATTTTAACCTTGACAGAAAATGGATTGCTCTACTAAATGAAACCAAAACACATATAGCTCGAGCGATTGAAGTTATATTACCCATTCCGTAGCATGGTTCCACTGAAAACCTTTTTTGGCCCAACATTGCAGTGTAAGTAATGACAATGACAACACACCATTTGCACCTCCATAGAGGATGAATTGCTCTATTGCTCTTTAAAATACACATAGTTTTTGTCTATTTTGGGTCCCATGGGCGCAGTGAAAAACATATTTTAACCCAACCCATTAGCAACTACTTGATAATAGCAGCACGCTATTAGCAGCTAGAGGATAAATTTCTATACAGATAAATACGAAACTCACAGATTATACAGCTCGAATGGTTGTGGATATAATCATTTCGTGTATTTTGGGTACCATGGCCCTTCTTAAATCAACCCTGCAGCAAAATAATGACAATACAAAATTTCTTCTTAGTTTTATGGGAATTTCGTCGTGCAACCATTGGAATGTTGCAAACACAAAGTTAGATACATTACTGACCAAAATGGCTGTTGCTCACTTGGTGACTGGTTTAAAATAGCTCACTTGATGAGATACATGGCAGCAAAAGAATAACTGCAATCGACAACGATCAAAATTTCGTTTAATCGCAGTCGATAAATTTCGTTTAATTGGAAATGGTATTAAAATATACAATTTTGAAATAATATCAAACTGCGCCAAAATTGAAGACGATCGAAATTTCGTTTAGTAGAAATCGATTTCGATCCATTATTTTGCACTTGATTCTGGCCGTGACTGTAGTCCTTTTTGGCGATAATCAGTGCACAACATTACAGGTTGAATAAATAATGGTGAAACTCTGTCAGTCAGCAGAACGCCCCTATATTGTCGCCTTTTGAGCGAGCGAGCACCAAGCAGAGTTTTTTCAATTACCGAATAGCGAAAATTACCAAATCTGTTTTTGAAAAATGCGAAACTTTGTACCAAAAAGTGTAATTTTTATTATAAAAAGAAAATCAAAAAACCTATATGCATACATATTAAAATAATACATTATATCAGCATGTAACTGTTCTAACATTCCAGAACGTATAAGTTATACAGATTCTCGAAAGACCAAACTGTTTATGCTGCTATTAATGCATATTGTCATTGTAGCAGATGAGAATCATGTCGAATGAAAATATCCGGTCCAAATGTAAGCTGCTGAGATTGTCCGGTCCTAGAAATAAAAGGCGTAAATTACGCAAAGCTTGGTTAAAAAAAGCGAAACGTTTCCTCAAAAACGCGTAAATTACGCAAAAAAAAATGCGAAAAAATAAACCGTGGCACCAAGATAACAACGAGCCTTACTATTTGCGGCACGCTTCGAGCGAGCAGCATTCATTTCTGACAAGCATTGCAGCATAGGTTTGCGGCACTCACCAGAATTCTATGCCGCGTTTTGTACAAACAAACAAACACATAACAGATTTATATCCTCGGTCAGCTTACGAACTAATTCTAGCAGCTTTCAAAGAAATTTTCAAGAAAGGGTGTTCGAACATTCGAACACCTTTCGAACGAGCGTCGAGCAAATATTAAACGAAACAGCGCTTTTATTCTGTTGAGTCATGAATGGGTGCCACAGACGGCACAGAAGTATTTTTTATTCGAGAAAAATATTGTGTTCTTTCGCTTCAATACTAACGATTAAAAGATCTAAACGAGTAAAGAGATTTTTTAATTCGCTCTCGTTCATGCAAGAAGCTTTAAGAGACAAAGTTGACTCGCCGTTCTTTGAAATCTGCACAACTTACGTACAATAATTGTTAACTAGGCCTTAGGGTCTCTGTGTTGAGTGCAAAAAATAGCAGATTCGACTTAAACAACTAGTATGCTTAAGTCATCGTTGAAGCTTAATTACGTATGTAATTCAGTTCTTAAGACACATTTATATGGGTCTTTCCGAGAATCTCCAATGTCCAAAAATTTTGGGAAAAATTTTATAATCGATATTTTAACACTCTTATTTACATATATTTATAAATATTGGGTATTTTCAGTAGTGATGGGCAGCATATCCCAGTAATACTGTGGGATATATCGGATAATCCGGACATCTGGATATGGACAACTAATATGCTAAAATTTAAACTTATATTAAACCATGAAAATACTGTATTTGGTAATATTAAAACCAAATAAGCTTTTGGAAAAACCCACACTCTTGGCTTCCACTTGGCTCAGGCGGCTCTCGGCCATACGGTCTACAGTACTCTCTACAATGGACCGCTGCTTGCTCGTTGCCTGCTCGCACCTTGCTCGTGTGAAAAATAGTTTTACTTTTGAAATTTTATAGATTTTATTCGCTCGTTCGTACGACAACACTCAACTGTGGCGTGTACTGCATGTTTCTCCATTATGGAGAAATGGGGATCCCCCACTCGCAAATATCTCCCATGTTCGCTCCCAACCCACTCCATAAAATCCCTCATGTTTGATATTGATTCAGAACAGGTGAAAATACACAAAAATAAATATAAGTGGTGAGAATGGCTTTTTAGTATGCTTAGAGGTTTTTAATATTGCAGTTACGACTCCTAATAATACCATCAATGCCGAAAATGTGTACACATATGTAGCAAAAACTGACAAAAGATTGCCAAAAACTATGCTTAAAAAATTAAAATTCCGCACCAAACTATGATCAGATTCAGTTGCGTTCAATAATGTGTTTCGAATGGTATATTTACCGACAAAATTTTTTGGTATCAATTGGAGTACATTGATAACTTAAAAATTGGAAAATCTAAATATGGTAGAAGTGATCATTTTTTGGCGCGCCTAGTCCGACTGAATAGAATGGTATTAAAATTATTGCCGCATCGTCAGATTTATTGGTTGATCGGGATTCTAGGAAATAACCTCTTATAATGTCGTATTTCAAATGTTATAGTATCACGCGATTGCGTATAGATTAAAGCACTGGCTTTTTCAAATAGTGGAGGTCTCCAGCGGTATATCGACGTCTCCAAGGTTCCCTATAGTTCATGCCCCAGGTAATTTTTGGTCTCCCAGCTCATGTCTCCAGGTACTTTCCCTCGCGGCTAAATGCTGGGCTACAAAAATATGCGTATTTTACTATTTTCGCTAAAAAATAGAAGTTTTTTTAAATTCAACTGAAGAAATAATTTCCCTTTATCTTTTTCCTTTTCCTTCACAAATCTATAATTTAGCAGTCAGTCGTTAAATTACACATATTTGACAGTTGAATTACTTATGGTCCCACATTTCAACTGGGCGGGGGGGGGGAGGGGGGGGCTGCCAGGTGAACTGTAAGACATCGCTCAAAGGTATATATTTTTAGTTTTCGCAGCTCCGAGATGGGGCTCCCCAATTTATTTAAGTATAATTTTGGTAGTCTGGAGAAGTCAGGAGCACATAGGTCTTGGAAGAATTGTAAAGCGAAAGGTTGTGGCAACATAACAGAAAATTGTGTATATCGCGTTACCTAATTTATTTTTCTCGCGGGAACAGGGATTTGAGTAGCTAGTATTCTTAATGAAAATGTGTCTCGCACGGTGCACGAACATAAGAGAAAAGTTTTTATGTATATTGTCTCGAGTTAATTCCTTGATAGTTGTTGTTTTAGACCTTTCCGTGTTCGGCTAGAAAATACACATGTAATTTCAAGGAGTCAAGTCCTCGCTGCTATTGTTTCCGGTGGCTCAGACGGTGCCTCTATATGTGGCACATTCAAAAACCGGTTAGTCTATCTCATTATTCAACCTATACTATTTTGTTCGAAATTTCTCCACCGAGTTATGTTTCAAAAATAGTCGAAATTTAGTGTTTTTGTGTAAAACGGGCTAGAATTTTTTCTATGTGCACAAATTTTTGCTATTTATTTGGTTGGAATTTTCGGATTATCAGTATTTATGAATCCGGTTGAGATGCCTAGCTTGTATATACATTGTAGTTTACGTATGAAAAGCCCAGGTTGTCTTGACTGTAAATGTAATCATGGTCTCTATGCTCTGTGATACTTTTTGATCACGCTAATTATTTTTAACATTTTCTAACATTAAGCTGTAATATGATGCGATCTAGAAAAAAATTGAAAAATCCAGCACTAGCGCGCAATTCTGATCTTATATTGAGTATTCTCTGGGACTAGTTAGATTTTGAAAATGAAACGTGTCACATTGCATGTTTTATATTTTTTCTGAAGGATCCAGTGGCTCTCTGGGACATCGTAAGCACCCCAGGATACCCTCATGATTTAAGAATTTACACGCGGTTTTGGTCCGAACAAGCAAGTTGGTGGCCTTTGCGATCCATTTTAGCCAAACCCGTGGAAAATTCTGTTTGAACCACTGTCATCAAATAGAAGGATCAATATGTTTTGTGTAGTTTAGCTTTAGTTTAAAACTTATATATTTGGGGTATAATGTATAATTATGCATCCTTTTAATTATATCTGATTATATTTAGAAATAAAGTTAACGTACAGTTTTTAATTTATTCAATTATTGTTTTATATAGCTATTAAAATCACCACTGCAACAGAATAACAACATATCTATAGGGTGTCTTATATGTAACGCCCCAGCATTAAAGTGATTTGCCACGCCAAATAATAAACATATCTAAAAGCGTTTTGGTATGTATGCACTCGCATATATATATATATATATATATATATATATATATATATATATATATATATATATATATATATATATATATATATATAACTTAGGTTTTTGATGAATAACACAATTACCCTAATTGCGAACGGGGGCACCTCCAAGATCAATATGTCCTTCCTGTCGAAAACGCACACTTCGGCAGACTTTTCGAACCACAGCAGGTTCCAGAAGGTAGAGCTCCGCCATTTCAGTGCGTTTGTATACCTACTCCTTCAATACTCCTCACAGAAAAAGTAAGAAAGATTTGAACCAGGAGAACGGGCAGACTATCCGACAGGGCCTCGGTACGCCAGCGAACGCTCAGGGATGGTTTAATCCAACCAACGGCGCACAGCCATCACAAAATGAGGAGCCGCACAATCCTGCATAAAGTGAAACCGGTCAATATTTGGTAAAGGTTGAATATTAGGATAAAACTGATTTCGCAGCATCATTAGAAGTTCGATGGAAACAGAAAAGCTCAAAAAATCTACCAGACCACATACCGACCCATAATGTCAGACCAGGGACATCCATATTATGGAGGTCGATAGTGTTATGAGGTTTTTTCTACATTCCAATAAACATATTTATGCCGATTAACGTGGCCGTTTAGTTTAAAATTGGTTTCGTCGAACCTAATGACTTCGTCTGCTAAGTCCGTATCATCGTCGATACCCTGTAACCATTTTCAGAAAATTCGACATAATCATCCTCATTCAGAGCATGAATTACCGACTGTCTAAAAGGTTTTAGACCCAGACTTTTTACAATTCGGAAAACAGTTGATTTGCTGATGCTGGTTTCTGTACAACGGCGAATTGACTTTGTCGAATTATGGTCAGAATGATAAAAAATATCTCTGCTATCACAGCATCACCAGATGCGGTCGGTGGTCTCCCTGTTCGGGGCAGTCAGCTACACAATCTGTTAGATACAACCTTCTATTAATTGAAGCAATTTAGATTTACGATATTGAGGTTGTGAAGACGAATGCAGCAGGGAATAACCGGAGCCGAAATTTACCGGAACCGTCCATTTAAACCGGATCCGGAACTTGGTCTTCGAAACTTATATATAGTACTAGTAACTCTATCGAGATTGCAGAACGTAGTGAACCACGAGTACACCTACACCTTTTGCATGCACAGCGAATCAACTATCGATAGCATACGTCGATATGCTATATGTGGATATCACACAATACCGCACAAGTTTAAACAAACTAACACCGGCAATAAGTTTCCCATGCCCGAAAACCCCCAAGTAAAACTTTTCAACCACCCAGGACATCAGCACAAATTTTCGAATTTTGGTCGAGGAACCATGGGTGCCATACCTCAAACCTCACGAACCGGAGTCTTAATCTAAAAACAAAAAAGATGCATCGGCATTTATCATTTTACTATGAAATATAACAACCAGAGATAAAAATTCGAAAGTTAAGATAAAAATAACCTTGCTTCCAAGGGCGTAGCCAGGAATTTTGAAGGGGGGGGGGGTGTCGCGGCTTACAGTGGGTACCTAAAAAGGATGGTGGCACTCAGAAATGTGAAACCGGGTTCCAGGAGAGCAGGTCATTCAGTGATTCACATTTCTACAGTTTCACCGTGTACGAGCAGAGAAAGTTTCATTGAAATTGCATTTCCTAGGCTGAAGTAAGAATTGGTATATTAAGTACGCCGTAAACAAGTGAAAAAAATGCAACTGTTGCCCAAATAGCGAATTTTTATACAAAATGTGAAGGTTGGTCAAAAATACGATTGAAAGTAATTGTTTTCTATCGTGAGAGAGGCTAGTTTTAGGACAATTTTCGACATGATTTTCAACCGGAATCATTCAAAAAAATTTTGTTTGGGGTTAAACCAAAGGGGGTCGCGACCACCGCAACCCTACCCATGACTACGCCCTTGCTAGCTTCCGTGAAGGGTACTAAAATGGGGTAAAATTAAGCAAAAACCCATATTTTCACCCCTGTCCCCGGAACCAGACCCCAAATCAAAAAACGCTGCGGAATGTACACTGTAAATCGACTATGCCGGTTCGAATGAGCCCAAGATCATTGGTTAAGAAAAGCGGTTAAGTCGTTCCCTAGTTATGGCCGATCACACACACAGACGGAATTTAAAACATTTCACCCCTGCAACACATAATCTCCACTACGTTTCACTACGTTCTGAAAACAGATGAAGGAAGAAATGAAGGTACATTGGATTTAAAATGTATTAAAAATAACTTTTACATTAAACCTAATGTAGAATTGCGATAGTGTTATTTCTTTTCTGAAACTTTAAAGAGACTGAGGATGATAATAATGTTTATTTATCGATCAATATGTCGCTTTTAGGACACTCAGAGCAAAAAATGTCTTCCACTATACACCGTCGCGTATACTTCGTCAAACGGAATGTGCGTGCAATGGATGGAGCGTATAATAAACATTTCGCTCTGTCTCCAGTGGCCTCCCTTTACTACACATATGTTTGTCACAGTTGTTCTGTAGGAAACTTGAAATTATTGGTTTATAATATGGTTCTAAGAGAAAATAATAGAAGGTAATTTTCTTATCAGTGGTTAGAGACGCTGTTTAGGCTAGCGTTGAGCAACCAGTGCCCGTCAGTTAGATGATAATAACTTTCTAATCAGAATGCTATAAATGAGACAAACAGTGATATTGCTTGCACAGTTTCAATAAATACAGCTCACTGCCAAGAACGCAGTTTCTGGCTGCGTTGCAGATAACGTTACTTTAGTGTAAGCTGATTTATAAAGTTTGCAAGCGCAGTGGCTGGTGCTTGACGCAATTTATGTTAGCCAAGCTTACGTTAAGTACTTCTACGTAATCCATACTCTGTTACCCAGTTGGACCGGCTTAATTCAAACATATCCCTGTTCGACTTCTGAATGTGTGAAATACCTGCTACAAGCATCGACCTGGCTTTGTTTTGTTAACAAACTCCTGCAGGTTAAGATGAAAAATTGCTACTGAAATTATGTGCCATACTTGCGTTTCACACGGCAAATTGCTGAGTTAATCATTTTTTTTGCTTGGATTTTTTTGGAACTTGATCATTGTATACAAATATTTGGACCACAGATGCAGCAAACATATGGAAAATTTCAAAGAAATTTGTTAGACCAGAATTCCGGTATGATTTTTTCCTTTTGCTGGAACCGTAACCGGAACACGATTTTCGCCAGAACCGGAACCAGAATTTTAGGTAGCATTTTCGCACAACTTCACGGCTATTTTTGTTAACTGAATACAGTCTTGCTGCAGTTATTCGATCAGCCAAATTAGTCGAGTGTCAAACATTTTGTTACACGTAGATACTTATATGTTCCGCTATAATTCCCGAAAGTATGAGGGTTGTAAGTATAGTATATGTTGTTGTTATTATATTGTGATGTCTTAGCAAGAGTTTGAAGTTGGGGTGTTAGTTATGGGATACAGTGTTACTGCTCAAAATAAAAAAAGGACACATCACTTTAATTATGCAACTTCGTTAGATACAGTACCCGCCAAAAATGACTGTCGCTCGCTCGCTACTCGCTCGACACTCGCTCGCGACTCGCTCGAGACTCGCTCGCGACTCGCTCGAAATAAATTTGTTCTAAAAATAGAATTTTCTATTAATTTAAATAGTTGCGAAATCTCGAGCGAGCCACTCGCTCGAGACTCGCTCGCGACTCGCTCGAACTCGCTCGCTCGAAATGCGACGGTCATTTTTGGCGAGTACTGTAAGACAAGGATGGACCGATTATCATGTTCACAAATTAGCTGCAGTTGAACAATTCCAGATGGAAATGAGTTCCATGTATTAACAACACGCAGTGTAACAAGTATTTACAAACATCAAAACTTGATCCAACAGTATCTAATTTTAGACTGTACCCACGTGGTCTGCCATATTCACACAAATTGAAGAATTCATTTACGTCGAATTTAGCGAAACCATGTTGGAACTAAATATATTTTCCGCTTCTCCAATGATTTCTCGTGTAATTTAGCTAACCTACTGCAGTTGGATAAAGAACTTATTATATGCAGACAATATGTTGGTAAATGTTTTTTTAAATCTTTAGACATAATGCACTGCAAAAGTTGGTGTCCAAACTTCAGAGGTATACTCCATTCCAGGCAGCACAAAAGTCATCAAAACTTTTAACAGATATATTGTTTCTTGTACAAAAATATTGAAGATTATGTAATTTACTGTTTTCAAAACTTACCTATTAGCTGCTATAGTTACATGAAGCATTACATTCAGGAAATATACAGGTAAACAGTTTTTGAACTTTTTCGACAAATATCTCCTATGAAATGTGGTGTCCAAAATTTCGGAGGCATACTCCGTAACAGGCAAGCCAAAAGTTATAATGTAGAAAACTTTTTAGCCTTACCATCCTCTTCGAGGTCCCAGAGAGGCAATAATATCATCACACTACACCAATTTCAATCTAAAAGTTATTTTTAATATATTTTAAATCCATATCACCTTTATTTTCTTCCTTCAGTTTTATGTATAATAAGTTATAAGACCGGGTTTCATTTCCGTTTTAAACTTAGTTCCGTAGGGTATGCATCAGTAACCGGAAACTAAATTGGGAGGAACCGGGACTTCAATTTTTTTACTGGGACCGGAATCGGAATCTGGTTTTATCAATAATGCAAAATACAAAGATATATTAATCTTCTCTTGTTTGTTGGGGTGCATGGTGGGCATATAGGGTTATTTTACCGGCTAAACATGTTGGCTTCGTTGTTTTAAAAGTGCGTTGGTTGTTTTTACTGTTGTGAGCTTCTGCATGGGGTTGTAAATACTAAATTTTGATAGCAGAATTGTGAAATTTTGGCATTTTTGTAAATACTAAATTTTGACAGCAGAATTGTGAAATGTTGGCATTTTCCAATTAGGTTAAACGGAGCTAAAAAGATTGCCATAGGAGCTGGGTACCTGGATACGATTAATGCAATTATTGTACTTATGTCGAAAGCAGCCAATTTTGCAAATACTAGGGCCACCACCACCACCACATCCTTTAGAGTTGATTGCTTCCATCGCGCGTTAACGGGTTCGACTTCACCGTGACTTCAGCACTCTTTTCCATTTGTCCCTGTCTTGCGCGTCCTCAATTCTTAGCCCTATCGATTGCATGTCCTCTTTGACGACCTGTTCCCACTTCTTTTTCGGCCTCCAACGGGGCGCCTTTCCTTCGAATTGGACTTCGACCGCTTGCTTCGCCACACCGCAAGTTCTGCGTTGAACGTCTGGCCGTACCATCTCATCCTCCGGTTGGTCAGTTCCGTCTCCAGCGACGTAAGTCCAAGTGATTTCGGCCACTTATAAAAATCGTTGGCCTTTCCAAGAACTCCCCCAGCCTGAATTGGTCAGTTTGAAAATACAGTGGAATTTGTGGTGCCATTAGATTCAGGTCGATGTGACGATTTATATATAAATATTGTCTATTTCGGCAGTGTTTGTGGCGAATGCTCGATATTTTTGGTTCCCAATGTTACCCAATGTTATAAAAAACTTTTTCTCGATAAATATATAATTTTATATACTGTTCGTACCAGATTGACGACCTGAGTCGAATTATGGTAAAATCAGCAAAGTCGCTTCCCTGGTTAACGACTTAACCTTTTTATAATAAACTTCGATAAATGTGTGTTGAGAAAATAGAAAACTTAAGCAAAGGTACCTGAATGAAGAAGAGGATAGAATATAATTTCGCTTTTGTGGTATACTGATAGCATCAAGAATAGTGTTTTAGTTGTGGAACTAATTTTGACTAATGAAAAACGCTTATTATAAAATACGTCCTACTGATATAAAAGACATAAAAGCGGAACTCCGATTCCGCAAAAAATGAGTCAGAGCCGGAACCCGTATTTTGTCGGAACCGAAAGTCCACTCCACGGTATATAAATTTAGTGTCGTGTATAGGTATTTTCCGAAAACGGTGGGGAAAACTAGTAACATGCAAGCGAGGGTGAAACTTGTGGTTTCATTTTTTAAGTTATTTTGTATAATCACCTTAACAGGCTGTGTTTGATGTATATGCCACCCTAAAACCTCTTGAACACTGAATCCATTGAAAATTTATTCTAAAACCTCGCCGATCCTAAACCCATAAAATTCATCAAGTATTTGTGCCTGTTGCTCAATGACCAAACCATCTTATTCAGCCTACCGAATAACCCGTGTAAGCAATTACTTATTATTTATGACCTGTACGCAATATATAACCAAACAACTGAAAACAGACTATATTCTGGAAATGGGGTTCAATGACCCTAAACACATTGAAACACTACAAAAAGGCATGAAATATGCACGCTGGACTCTAGATAACCAAATCATTGTATTCAGCATACCAAAATACCTCTATATAAATTATTTTTGATGCCATGTACCAAATTACTGAAGACTTACTGTTTTCTGGAAATCGGGTTCATTCACTCTAAACCTAAGGAAAACGTCTCAAAATGCATAAGATACTCGTTCTGTGCTCTATATATATAATAAAACCATAGTATTCAGCATACCGGAAAACCTGTGTAGGCAATTCTTGATGACCTGTGATAGACAATACGTGACCAAATAACTGAAAACAGACTATATTCTGAAAATCGGGTTCATTGACCATAAACCCATTTAAACCTTATGAAAAGGTGTGAAATGCATGCTGGACTAAGATAACCAAATCGTTATTTTAGTCTTCAGAAATACCTATGTATATTACAGTATATACTAGCCGAAAATGACCGTCGTATTTCGAGCGAGCGAGTGGCTCGCTCGAGATTTCGGAAATATATATTATAATAATAAATTCTATTTTAGAACAACTTTATTTCGGGTGAGTCGCGAGCGAGGATTAGTCATTTTTGGCAGGTACTGTAGATCATTCCTGATGCCCTGCGCACAACACATAATCAGACAAATGAAAATGCACATTTTGGGAATCGGGTTCATTGAACCTAAATCCATTTAAAGCCCACAAAAATGCATAAAATATGCACGCTGTACTCTAGATAACTAAATCATTGTATTCAGCGTAACAAAAATCCTTTATATAGACTATATTTGATGCCATGTGCCAAAATGAATATGCTTGTGAATGAATTTACATATCTGCAGTCTATCGTGTGATTATTCTTTCAGTTTGTGTATATATTATATGCACACCTATTTTCGCTGCTCATCAAGCAAATTAAAATAAAGTCTAATCAGCTCCAGTCTAGCCCCAGCGGCCATTGTTAAAAAGAAGTATTTTCTTCTTTAGTGCTTTAATACAAATTATAGAAATTCAGAAGAATACACTACTGCTGTATTCAACGCTGTATTTAATCTGTGTCATGTGGTGCCACAAGGATGTTTGGTCTTTTTCGGATCGTATTCACAAATGACTTCGTGTATTGAGACATGGAAGGTAAGCTAAACTGTACTATTAACGTAATGATTCCAAACCGAATCACAGTTCTTTGCTAAGAGCTATGTTAACTATCATTATAGGGTGTAGTATGATTTGCCGTGTGATGATGGCTTGTGAACAGATCTAAGAGCCAAGCAATCCGGGTTGAATTTACAATGGTTCCCCAGATTTAGTATTGGTGGATTAGGAAGCTGAATTTAGAACATTGCAATTGTCACTAAGCACAAATTAGCCGGACTCGCTATGCTTCCCATCGCTGTGGGCACCGGTCGGAATGAAAAAATGCTAAATGGTAAACTGACCGGTGTGGAAAAACGGCAGGTCGGCAAAACGACCGGCCACCGACTTTTCCGGCTTGTATCCAACAGCGCGGCCGGCGGACCTTCCTAAGATTGATTTTGCAAATTTTTGCTGTGATATTTTAAAAAATCTATATATTTCGACGCTGATTATGCGTGAAATTGCTTTTGTCCACTACATATTTACGTGCACAGACAATTTGCACTTTACGCTGCAGTTCCTACAGTGTAACAGATATTTAATCTATGCCAAGCAGCGTCGCAACTATAGTGACCATAGTTACCTGTAGCGACCGTAGTTACCTGGCGGACTCTAATGCTTACGGAATAAGCGGAAATGATATTGTTCTACGCTACATTATTTGCATTTTTTGTTGCATCAATGTGGTTAGACCCGAGACCTTTTCAGTTGGTAGGCGGACCCCAGCGGTCGAGTAAAAGTATCCTGATTTTATAGCCGCAGTGGGACAGTTCAAGGCAGCTTTGTGTTTAATATATATTTCTTACGCAGTGATTTAATATTGATTAAAGTAAAAGAAGATTTAAAATTGTACATGTATTGAGAGAAAATTACGCTTCGCCATAGTAAACTATATAATATAATGTGTTTTCAGTGGTCGTAGTTGAATCAGTTTTACGCCATAATATAACACTGAAACTTTACAACACGACAGAATACAAAAAAGCAATCACATACCAAACTGCAAGCGTCACAGAACTAGTCAGAAATTACTGTTTAAAAGAATAAGGGTAGAATCTATTTCTACATAATAAAATAAATACCTCATGATGTCCTGCTCGGGCTGGGTACACCAGTTGGTGAGAATACTGGTCGGGCGGATTACCGAACGACACAAAATGCCGGCTGGTCGGATTAACGGCAGGCTGGAATACCGGCCTACCGGATTACCGCCCTGCAAATTACGCACCGGCCGAATTACCGGCCGGCAGACCGTAATACCTGCCTCCCGGATTGCTAGCTATCGAAATTAAGCTGGTTGGCGTCAGCCGGTCTCATGGCTGGCCTCAGGCTTTTCTGGCCGGTGCCGGTGATGTCCCGTTCATGCTAGGTACACTGGCCGGCCAGTGCCTCACACTAGTATTACCTAATGTATTGTGATATAACGTCATATTCTTCTTCATGGGCTTATCGTGGACTCTTGGTAATACCAAAAGTTACTGTACAAAAATGGGCTAGACAGTTTCTAGTTTCTGAGCTCCAGGAAGGATATAATGCAAAATTCCTAAGCTGTTGGAAGGTATAGTCGTCATCCAGGAAATATTGACAGCTTGTAACTGATACAGTTTTAAGGAATATGTAACCGAGATTTATGTGCTTCATTAAAAATAGCTAAACTAATAATTACATCCGGACTAGAAGGGCTTCTTTTTGGACCAATTTTTGTAGATTCACTAGTGATTCAGCATATCAGATTCTGATCATCGATCCAATCTTCAAACGCTTCACCAAGAATATCTGGTTGGCAGACAGGATCCCCTTCAATGCTGTGATAGCTTATGTCACTACATCTATGTTCTTTAGACGGTAAACACTCTGGATGGCGTTTTGTGCCCTGTTATCGTTTAATCCTCCTACTCATGGTAAGTATAAGTTGGTGACACTGAGCTACTTATTTTTCCTGTGGAAGTCGATGTTGATTGCATCTGTTATCGTCCATGCTTATTAACCCATTTTGGTCCTGGCTGAATTGGAGTCCATTCCTGTCGGTAGTAACAACGCCACCGCAAATGGTAGCTTCGTCGTTGCGGGCACTCTTTCGATCCTGGTGAATACAGTTATATCCTTTCATGTCGAACTTCT
Source organism: Trileptium ribeirensis (assembly GCA_030248225.1). Lineage (NCBI taxonomy): Eukaryota > Metazoa > Nematoda > Enoplea > Enoplida > Thoracostomopsidae > Trileptium > Trileptium ribeirensis. Next base: position 16,599 of record JASANE010004622.1, read on the forward strand.
TTTCCATTGTTAGAAATATTTCCTGAATACACGCTAGATCTATTTTTTGTTCACGAAATAACAGTGCGACCTCTGCTCGGTTTGAATTGTGCCACGTATGTTCCACTGTATTATTCGCGAGGTGTTTTTAGACTTTGTCTTTGTGCATTCAGTCAGTTTCACACTCGGGTATCTTTTACATGACTAAGAGTGTCCGTTCCGCATGTTTCTGATCTGTTTAATTTCCAGTCCTGAACAGTTCTGGTGAAACCATTTTCCGTATGCTACATACGCACTGCGGGCTAAGGGCATTGTGTGAGACATTCATTGCGCATTCACCACACGGGTAGCGTAAAGTGTTAAGATCTAGGTTCAGACCCATTGGGGTCTGCTATAATTCTACAGGGAAGGTGACCCGTGGAGGACAGTCTTTCGGTCCTGTCGAATACATTTATATCCCTTCATGTCGAACTCCTTTACGATAATGGTTTACCATATTGTTAGAAATATTTTCTGAATAGACGCTACATCTATTTTTGTTCACGAAATGCGCTCGAGGCTCGCTGGAAATAAATTTGTTCTAAATATTTAATTGGCTATTAACTTAAATACTTTCAAAATCTCGAGCGAGCCACTCGCTCGCGACCTGCTCGTTTTAAATGCGATGGTTATTTTTGGCGAGTAATGTTTGTATGTACCTATTCCGGTTCTTGAGGTACAATATATCGTGATTTTTTCGGGTCCCTTCCCGACCCAATCCAGGTGAGCCTTTTAGGGGAAGATGTTGGAATCGAGCGCCTTGCCCAACCAAATGGAACAAATTTCAAGCTTTCAAACGATCTAAATGCAAACCAATCTGCCTAGCCAGAGTTTTATGCCTGTCACCCTAAAACGCAATAATTAAGATATTGTCAAATTTTGCACTTACTACACCCAGAGTTTAACAACAAACAACATAATTACATAATATCAACTGAAATTTTATGTAATGTTCAAGCAGCAGCATGAATTGCTGAGTGTAATAGCGCTAGAAGCAACATAATTCCTATGTTTGTTTGTTGAAATGGAGCGAGCGGAGTTTTCTCAAGTAACATCTAATTTGAAAACAATTCTTTTTCTCCGTCTAGTATTCGCATAACTCTTTACCAGATTGATGGATTTTCGCATTTTTTATTTGACACGTAATGAAATGTGGTTGTATACCTAGCTTTGTATTAACAATGTTCCCATGATTTCCTGCCTGAACGTTCAGAAAACCGACACAAACTCTTGACTTTTCGATTTTGTCCATTTGGAGTCATCCAACATTTTAGGTTATAACTCTTGCCCGAGGCATGCAGAATCCTCTTATCGAGAGCTACATCTTTGTACTTTTTGTCAGAGTAACCATTTTCGACCTATGAACCAAAGTTTAAAAAATACCCTCAAGAAATCGAAATAAAATATAAAATTTCTAAATTTTTATATAGCAAATTTTATGTTTGTTGGTTGTAAATGACAGAATTATAGGCTTATTTAACCCGTTAAACATTTTGGTTTCATTGCTTTAACCGTAAATTGGATGGATCAATAACCCTTTGACGGTATAGAAGCAAAATTTAGTAAGTTTTCGTAGCAAAGATGGTCAAATTTAGACACTGTTTCAAAATGTATGTTAGTCATTTGGATGTGTCTATGTTCTCGTTGCTGAATACGATTAAAGCAATTGTATTTGCGTCGTAGGCATCAAACAAGGCAGGTGTTGCAGTGTCACAACGTAAAAACGACTTTTCAAATTATAATTTTTCTTAATATTTTTGTGATTCATTTATGGGTCGTTTCACGAAATCATGTACTTTGAAACACCAATTTTGAAGCCAAAATGAAACGTTTTCGTATGTACATTGTCTAGACCCCTTCCGACATAAAAAACTCTGTATTTTGCCAATATCGATGTCTATACAAAACGAGCTACCTGAAATCTGCTACAGGAGTCGCAAAGGGTACCCCTGGGGGTCAAATTTTAATCCGAAATAAGACATTATTCTGTAGGGTAACGCAGTGAATGGTCTGTTTGTATGCAAGTCGGACCAAAAGGGTCACGGTCAAGCCATTTGGGGGACTTGCGACCTAAAATGAAATGAAAAACACACATATGTATCACGTGCTAGTGATACAGCGAACGTTTGTGTTTTTGGCTTCATTTGGCCAACCCGGTTTGAAGGCCTTTGGCTTTTGTTATGTTAGTGGTACAGAGGTCCACCATACCTCATTATGACCGGGACATGCTATTACTACATCTCACAGCGACATTAAATTTCCTTCCAAAAGACTGGTGCTATGGGCCAAAAAGTGCCGATGTAGCTTCCCCCCGACTAAATGACATGGTGTCGTGAAATGACCCTATATAATATTAATGGCGATTGTAATCGACACATCCTTTTGCTGCTACGTCTTCGATTTTTACACTTTCATACGGTATAAAAAGTTGAAATTTTGTATTTTACTTAGGATTACTTCTTACAAAATAGATTGCACCAGGGGTAATTTGTGACATTGAATCAATGGAATGGTCAAATTTGTGCTCCGAGGTTTTGGCAAAGAGATATATGGTCAGGGTACCACTTTCTCTAAGCGCGGAGTAGCCATACTCGCTCCGTTACCCTCGCTTTGCGAGTTACTAGCTTATTATTATGTATTCGTCCTGCTGTTACGGATTGGCAACCTTTTATAAAGAGCCGAGCTTGGCTTACTATTGGAAGAACTTAGCCGAACATGGCTCAGCTAAAGATGCATCAAGATTGCAAGCCGAGATGCAAAGTCTAATAATGTAGTTTCATCGTGCGGCATTTTTTGTGCAGTATGTAACTTACATATTGTTTAATCTTAATTATTTTAGTCTGTTTTATCTACATCTTTATCCTACTATGTGTGGAATTTTCACCTCTCCCCTTTATCTATGCTCAGGATCGAAAATTGATGGACAGACTTGAAACGATAAGACCTATATTTATCGAGCCAAAGTCGAAACACGAATTTCATTCCACGATCGATGAATTTCGCAAATTCGTTTCTAAGCCCGATTGTAGCGGTGCGGTGTTTTTTGCTGTCTGCCGAGGAAAAGTAAGCTAGCGAAAGATGCTCATCCGGTAGCAGTTCATCAGATGTGTATGCTAACTTGTGTTGTTCCTTAGAAGCTTGTATTTTCAGATTTATTTTTTATTGGAGCGAAAATTTGACAGTTGAATATCACAGCAAAAATATACTTCGACCTTATTTACCAGCATATCGTTCAACTATTAACTGTGCCAATGTATGTGCACGTTTTCACAATGTCATCCCTTAATCTACATCGATGTAATCCCTTATTGTTAACGCCAAAGCGAAATCTATCGCTACTATGTACATACAACAAGCATCGGAAAACGCGATAAAGCTACGTATGAGATTGTATTTGCTAGAGAAAGCGTGTGTATTGTTTCTAAAATGAACTTAAACACAATCATAAAAACCATTTCATAAGGTTTTGATTTCTTCACGGGGTATGTTCTTTTCCTCGAAAGACTTAGCATTGTAACCATTCTGCAAATATAATTATTGTATATGTTTGTATCCGTGAGTAACAGGAACCGGAACGTCAATTCGGAAGTGGAATCATCTGGTCTTATCAACAATGTAAAATAAATAAAAGTATTGTGGAGTCTTTTTTGTTGGTTGGGATGAATAATGGGCATGTAGGGTTATTTTATCGGTTAAACACGTTGGTTTCGCTGTTTTAAATGTACGTTGGCTGCTTCGATACCCTGTGAAGTATTGCATGGGGCTATAAATACTATATTTTGGCAACAAAATTGTGAAATTTTGGCATTTTGTCATTCAGTTGTACGTTGATAAATGGGGCTATAGATTTTTTCGTACGATCTGGGGAGCTAAATACGATTAATGGAATTGTACTTTATGTCGAAGATAGCCAATTCGGCAAGTTTGCACTGGACCCTATACGTAAAAATTCTTTTCATAAAATTTTCATAAATTTTCTTGAAAATTGTGATTTTATAAATTTCGAATAATACCGCCTACGCTGTTATGGGGAGCTAAATGCGATTAATGGAATTGTACTTTATGTCGAAGATAGCCAATTCGGCAAGTTTGCACTGGACCCCTATACGTAAAAATTCTTTTCATAAAATTTTCATAAATTTTCTTGAAAATTGTGATTTTATAAATTTCGAATAATACCGCCTACGCTGTTATGTTATTAGACAAATAATATATCCTGTGTGATTTGAAAGTAACGACAAATAATATTGTTCATCTTGCACCAATAAACCAAAAGTGAGGTGTTTTTAAAATTTCCAAGGTCACTGGGGTTTTAGGCACCGCCAGTCTACGACAAAATTATCGACTAAGAGGAGTGTGACACTGTCACATATATCATGGAATTAACTGAGACAGAGCAGTTGTAAGAACATTTGGCAATTTGTCGGCGCCCCTCATGCTTCCAGTTAGCAAATAGGTCCCATCTTTTCCACACTTGTGAGAAAAAGCTACTATGTGCTGAAAGTTACAGCCAACCTTTGAAATGTCTTTGTATGCTCAATTTCGAACCTCAAAATGGACGTTGAACACAGACTAGCAACGCTCGCCCGGTTAGCGTCACCGAGTGAATTGCTGTTGTTAGACAATCCTCAGCAATGTCAAATCCTCGTAATTTCTTATGTATTTTGTAGACTCGCGAGCATATGACAATATTAACAGATAAAGACCCGTACTATGGCAGTATACAGCTGTTTGTCGCATGTTACTAATCATAAACCATTTTCTTGTAACCTATATAACTGGGCTCTCCATATTGGGGGGGGGGGGCGGCCCTCCTGGAATTTTTCGGTCCCGCTGGTTCAAAACAGTGCCCCCCGGTTTATGCTCGCTGGTAATATTTTGGGCTCCCCCGGGTCATTGCCTATTGCCATTTTTTCTGTTTCCAATCGGTCCAAAGTACATAAAGTTTGATCAAAATTTGTACTAAAATTTCGTTCTGAAGCTAAAAATTTCGCAAATTTTGACAAAATTTGTTTCAAAATCGCTTTTCTCTCCATCAAAAGCGTTTTGGCGGTTTTTTGACACGATTTTTAACCGTTTTTATCTGGCAAGGTCGGGCGTCCCCTTTTAGGAAGCAGCCCCCCCCCGGATTCATGCCCAGCGGCAAAATTTTCAGCGAATGGACAGCCCAGCATAATGGCACGGTTAATAAATCACGGTCTACGGAGTACTTCTAAAATAAATTATAAGTATGCTATATAGAGTTTGATTCACATGTAATCACCTTGCCCCTGGTCGGGGCGCCAATGATTCGTTGGTCTGTAATTTCCAGTTTGATCGATCTTGTGCCGCTTCGCGCAGGATTTCGATGGATCGACTTTGCCAGGCTCGCCATGATACATCCTTGAAGGCACGTTCCATATCCGTTGTCACTAGGCGCTTCCAGCTAACGATTGCTCGTCCGCGCGGCCTTTTCCATGTTTTCGGTGGTACTGCGAGGAGCACCTTCTTCGGGAGCCTGCTATTTTGCATGCGAAAAATGTGCCCGAGCCATTTGAGCCGCTGCTTTTCGATTTCGGCCTGAAGTTGCGTTCGCTGGCCGCTCATGGCGTGCAGGTCGGTGTTGGTCACATGGTCGAGTCTAGAAATGGCCAATATTCGTCGCAGACAGGACCGTTCAAAAATGTCGAGAGCTTGGATGTCCTTGGCTTTGACTGACCATGTTTCGGCGCCGTACAGTAAAACTGGGCGAATGCATGCTTCGTAGAGCTTCGTTTTCGTCGCCGTCGAGACATCTGATTTGCGCCATAGGTCCTTCTGTAATCGATTCAAGTCTACCGACGCTGTCGCAATACGGTTCCCAATGTCAGCCGCTGATGCGCCGGTCCACCTAATCACCGATCCCAGATAGCAGAAGGAGTTCACATTCTCGATCGGTTCACCGTCGAGGAGGACAGTCGGTGGCGTTGAGCAGCAACAGGTCATAACCTTTGTCTTGCGGGCGTTGATCTTCAGCCCGACTCTATCGCCGCACCGTCGTAGAACGTCTATTGCGCTTTGGAGCTCATCCTCGGTTTCCGCCAGAATGGCTACGTCATCAGCGTAGTCCAGGTCAGTAATTCTGAAGCCTTCGCTTATGGGCACACCGCTGTGCTGCTTGGAAAGCTCTGACAACACCCAGTCAACCGCAAAGTTAAACATAACCGGGAACTGGATAGAGCTTTGTCGGACTCCCGCTTTGTTCGCAAACGCAGATAATGTGGCATCGTCGACCTGGATTTTGTTTTTGCTCCCGGCGTACATTTCTTCGATAATCGCGAGCAATTTCGGCGATACGCCGTCCTCTTCTATGATGTTATATAAGCTGCTGCGATCAATTAAATCAAAAGCTGCCTTGAAATCGACGAATGCGATGTATGTTTGCTGACGGAACTCGTGACGCATCTCCAGAACTTGACGAAGTGTGGATATTTGGTCTACACAGCCTCTGCCAGCTCGGAACTCCGCCTGGTTTTCCCGTATAGAGTGATCATGATGTGTTCTGTATCGTTCGAGGGCAACAGATTCCAAGATTCCAAGGGTTTGATTGACTAGCGTTATTTCTTTGTGCCTTATAAACTGTTTAGTAGAGGTGGATAAAATGTGTCTTGGGGAATTGAAAGGCTAAACAAAGGTACCTGAACGGAAAGACAAAATATATTTCATTTCATGTTACACAAATAGCAAAAAGAATAGTGTTTCAGTTATGGTTTAGTTTGTTAGCAAATTTTGAGTGAAAATGGCAAACTTTTATTACAAAATGTGCGCCATGTGTTTACTGTTTATATGCAAAAGTGATGAAACCATAACTTGGATTCCGGCAAAAATTAGCCGGAACTGCAATTCCAGTTACTCCCTCCTCTACATACAGCGCTTTGTCGCACTTGTGCTTCATAATGCAGTGGGAATTGGGAAATTCAGTGAGCGCAGACACAAGTGGCTAAACCTAACCAACAAAGTCGGCAATCGAATAATCAAACTCTTGCTGCGTACAACAATTTCATTTTGTTGCATATAATATATTATGTATGTATATATGTTGCATATACATACATATTATGTATGTAGATGTGTAGCTGGCTACTCCAAAGTGGGGGGGCGGGGGGCCCCCCGGTATTTTCGGCTGCCCCCCGGCTGAGCAGAGGTACCCCCCGGCTCGCGCCCCCCGGCAAAAATTCGGCTACCCCCCAGCTCAAAGCCCCCCGGCAAATTTTTTGGTCACCCCCCGGCAAATTGCCCCCCGGCTCAATTTTCATATAATGATATTTTCTTACCAAATGTTTAGTTTCGCTATAAGATTTGCGTCTGCTGCTGGACGTTGATGCGAATCGTTGGTAGACTGTGATACCGTAACGTGCAGTGACGACTAAGCCTCCTCATATATATAACTGATGGGAATGCCGCGATTTGTGTTGTGATATATTTGTGTTTATTTGTAAGTGGTTGCTTGTGCGGTTATGTTTGTCTGTGTGGTGTATCTGTTTTTCTGTGTAATGTGTGTGTTTGTACTTGTGTGTTTATGTGTCTGTTTACGCGCGCCACGACGGACCAGGCGCACTCTGCACCTCAATTCCGCCATCGTCTTCCGTGCAGCCTTCTGCCATATCCTCCTCTTCGCCATGCTCGCAAAATTCACCACTTCCATCACTATCATCGTCTGGACTCACCACTCTCTTCTCCACCTCATCTTCTTCATCCTCACAGCCGTAATTTTCACCATCATAATCGACATCTTCAGCTACGCCGAAGTTGTCGTCGTCATCAAGAACAACACAATCATTGTCCAGGTTTGTAGCATACCCAATTGCTGATACAACGGTGGTAGACCACTGTCGTCGCTCATGCTGCCGCACCCGGCGCTCATACTTCTGCTTGCGACCCTCTGATTTTTTCTCCATTGTACGCAGCAGTGGCTTTTCACTCAGATCTCTACTTCCTGGTGTTAGCGCAACGCGCCGCTTGTTGAATTTCATTTCCCAAACTGTAACGGCAAGATCTGTATCGAAATTTTCAAAGCTCTCACTCTCAAGTGATAGCGTGATGTAGCTATTGATAGTAGTGGTTTTTCGCCGCATGCACAGACGACTATCTACCAATTTCACAGCAGAAAATACGCATTCTACGGTGCTAGTAGAGATGGGCAATTCGAGGTAACTCTTAATGATTCGGCGCAACGTCAGCTTGCCAGCGAGGCAGGGGGACTTGCTTTTCAGAAGACGGAGCAAGATCGATTTAGTTGTCCACCGATGATTGGTTGTTCTGAGCAAAGAGTACATGGTGTACTTCAACTGTTCGATATCATCTCGAAGTTGATCTGCCGAACACAGCGCACCCGCCACAAAGATGCGACCGTGTGCTTCTGGCCACCGTGCTTTGTACTCTGCAGGTTTGCAATATATAGTTACGAGGCGCTCCTCTGCTTCCAATGCAAAATCAACTAAGTCGTCACGTGTGGACACCACTGCAGCCATTGTTTCGACAGACAACACGCCAAAACCTTTTAATTGTTCATTGCTATCGGTGACCATGTAGGATGAAAACTGTTTCACAAATGATTCCGCCAGCAGTTTCCTTTCTATGTCAACCTAGGCAAAAATATCGTTTGTCATCATCTGCAAGGAATTCGTTAAACTTACCGTCTCGTAGTGCTGCCTTCGCCTCGGTATACAACATACCATCGCCTGTCGACAAACGTTGAAGTCGAGACATCGCAATCGAGACATCGCTGTCGTGTTCCAGCAATTCGATATCGCTCATCTCCGTTTTACGGATCAATTTCACCACGATATACAATATGTCCAGCTTCAGTGCTACATAAAGAACGCGCTGCGGCGATATTATTATCATTATTCATATTCAACAATTCGTGATAAAAGCTACAAGGAGCAACGACAAAAATGATGGAATAACAAGATTCAACTAACCAGAAGAACGATCCGTTTCTGCGTCACCGACGATAGCTGATGTTTGCTGAGAAAAGCACACATCTAAACGCGACTGAACCATTGGCCGAGTCGCATGATTTGGCGTTATTTCGTTCACTATCATAAGTTCCGTATCTGCACCTGCTCCAACATTATCGGCGCCTGGCTGAGATGACAGATCCGGACCAGCTTCCAAGTCGAAAGATGTTCGTGTTGGCGCTGCCGAAGTAACAGGTATAATTGGCGCACGAAACAGCGGAGGCATCGGCGGCATTCTACATTGACCAGCAACCGCACCAGGACGCCGTTTCTTAGACGGCGGTAAAAAATTAGACGAATAATTTTTGCTGCTCATAATAACAAATGATATCAGACCTTTCTTTAACAGGTCCAATCTATTACTAACTACTATAAGACTGAAATAAAAAAGAAAAAACCTTTTACAGTTTAAAGTTGCCTTAAGGTGCCGGCAGACCATACCTAAAAATAATAATAGACAATTATAAACTGGGAGGAACCTTAAGGCAACGGCAAACTGCATTATATAATTTGCCTCGTTTTAAAATTCGCCATATTTTACTGGTCTGGTTGCTGGAACGTTTTCCTAAAAGAAAAACTTCAAAGTGTGTAGAAAACTATGTAATTTAGTTACTTTGTAGTATAGTCGGCAACCCCCCGGCAAGATAGCCGGGGAGCACCCGGCTCAAGCCCCCCGGCAAAATCCGGTACCCCCCGGCAAGTGAGCCGTGGGGCCCCTCGGCTCAAGCCCCCCGGCAAAATCCGGTACCCGCCGGCAAGTGAGCCGGGGGCCCCCCGGCTCAGGCCCCCCGGCTATAATTTCCGAAGTTTGGAGTAGCCAGTGTAGTACTGTCATATGCTGTACTTTGCTTGAAATTTTTGCCGTGAATAATTTAAATTGACGAGTTAGTCAAAGCATGAATCTCAAATAATTCCTAAGCCTAATTATGTACGGCATTAATGGCTATACAGTGTCTTGCTTTATTCGTTTTTATTTTTCAGATGAGCGAAGGTGTTGATTTTGCAGATAATCAATGTCGAGCGGTTATTATGGTTGGTATACCGTTTCCGCCACTCCTGGAGGCGAAAGTTGTGCTCAAAAAGCGATATTTGGACGAACAACGTCAGCTGCGTTCGCACAGTGTTAAAGATAATTCCGATATGGTGGGTACATATTAATATAAATTAGTAGTACACTGTACACTATTATGTACAGTGAAATAAATTTCGTCTTCATTGCATCATTGTTGGTAGAATATATTATGGATGTACATTTGTTTTTTTAAGTTGAGTAGGATTAGAACACAAAGCGGCCTTCGAACTTGCGGCAATCGTTGGCGTTTGAATGTTTTTTCAATGTTGATAGATAGGCTTTACGCCAGGATGAATGCGCTAGATACAAACATGTAACTCCAAACATGAAGAATCAAATAAAGTTATCGCAAGCCAGCATTGTTGTGATAACGGCACTCCGTATATGAATGTTGAGATATCTTTTTCTTTGCCTGGCAGTGCAGCATGTTTTGCGAGCACTCTTGTTGAAGCCAGATGTTGAACAGTTAGCCGACGCAAAACGGTGACTGAGAGACGACAAATGAAATGTTTATCAACAACGACCCAACAGCTTTCAATTCTTTTGTATAATATGTATGTAACCATGATTTTGGCTCTTCTAGTTCCCGCCCAACGCCCCTCCCCCAAATTGCTAAATTTTAGTATCATGACCTGCTTGAAGCCATAAATTGATTTTGTCTAAGCAAATCGGCGTTTAGGTTACAGTTGCAGGCCGGGGTAGGGTAAGTGTATTTTTTGGATGGATTAATGCATGAGTTCACTTTATGTGTGTGCACCTGGATTGTTCTTTTGTCAAATCAGTTCACGATCGTATTGAACACTCACAAATTCCAATTTTTCTGCTATGCACGCGAACGTGGTAACACGTACGTAGATGTTGTTTGCAATCACCATCTCCGATTTATCGTTGCAATTTTCGGACGGCGTATACGTGAAAACACGATTGCCAATAGCTTTTTTCGTATGTATACTATAATACTCACATAGACCGCGAACGTATTGTTGTCCGCTTCAGCATGTCATTTTGTGAACAGCGACAAACGTGCAAAATGCAGAGATGTGCGCGTACGCCAATATAGTTTGTACCCACAGAACCTTTGTTCCGTACACCACAGAACTTATGTTCTGTATACCACAGAACCTTTGTTCGCCTTCTCTGATCTGCGAATATTGATGGTGGAAAAATGCGAACGCAAATTTTTGCGGAATTCATTTCGTGATTTTTACTATAGAATCCTCAGCTGTACACACCTGAAGTGGACTTCACATAGCTTTGATTTTGGCTCTTCTAGCCCCCATAATACCTTAATTTATTGCAAAATTTCACAATTTTGCTGTTCGCTGGGATAAAATAATTTTGATGTGGAAATATTGGTGTTTAAGATGTAGCTACAAGAATTTTTGGATGGTAGAACATACCGTTGGGCTTTTGCAGTGATTTATGTTGCCCAATTTTACCGCTAAAATAGCTAAATTTTGATGAGGCTTAAGCGTTGTACCATAAGAAAAGCTATGTTAGGCTAATATTTGCAGATTTGTTAGTAGTTTTTTTGGAAGGTGGGAATGACATAATACTAGCAGGGAAAAATGCCACATATATTACTATGCTATCAATAGATTTGTACTATACATTTTTTCGTTATAGCAATTTTCTGGTGATGATTGGTATAAGCTTGAAGCTGTCCGCGCTGTCAACCAAGCCATTGGTCGTACGATTCGACATATAAATGATTTCGGAGCTGTGATATTGCTTGATCAACGGTACGACGGAAACGAAAGACAATGCGTTTAGAACTATTTTTGGAAACTACAGTTTAGAAATTTTACATAACCCTTGTGGCCCATTTCACTTTTAGTTAGAAAAAGAACAGCTTAGAGCGGGAGTTTAGGGGCGACACCCTCGCCCTCTCCCTTCCCGGACTTAATGTCTCATACATATTTCACGTAAAATATTTCACTTCCACCCTTAGAGGTTACATTGGCACCGTTGTAATATTCTGTAGTATATTATAAACTTAATAATAGCTGCTACGGCTAAACTGTGCTGTACATACTACCGTTATTTACATAATTTAAAACATGAGTGCAGATATTAACAAAAAAGTGCTAAAATCAACCGTCGTCCACTAAACAAAATTTGGGCCTGTTTCGATCAAATGAAATTTTAGTCAAGTTCGAGTGTACTGCTTTCCGGCTGAGCCGGACATAATTTATTAGTGGTTTATTCTTGCACTCAGAAATAAGCAGATTTTCCGCGTTTTGTTAGCAAAAAATTTTGAAACAGTTCGCGAAAAATTAGCAGCTGTTCAGCTGCTAATGTCGAGCTTTTTCTCCAATTATTCGCGAACGATTCGCTTTTATTTCCAGCGTGACTGTATGTTTATATACACTATATTGTATTTGTTATAAATGTATTACTTTGGAGCACCGCGCAGCGAAGATAAATAATATTTACCTGTTTTCAAGAATACAATATTTTTGTAGTTATCTGTACAACAACAACAGTCTTCGAACCCGTAGGACATATTGCTAATGCTAGCCTTCCAGCCTGATCTAGCTGTAAGTATTTATTATGGCTTAGCCGATTATCGGGATCTGCCAATAGCTGCAATATCGGTATCGGTATTTTTGAACGGTATCTCACAAATAACTTCCGTCCACCAAAAATCTCTGTAGGACACGCAGGAAGTTACGCGATACGGTGGATGCAGGAAGACTAATAGCCAATGTGACCCATAATTCCCTTCGTTCAAAATTCATACCACCGGTTTCCTGTCCAATAAATGTAATCCAACCCTAGCCTCTACACAAAAACTTTGTATCTATACTGGTGAAAATATTAGTGAATACTGATAACGTTATGAACGGAGATCCCGCAGGGGCACCCAGCCCAACTGCTAATGGGATTATAGCAGCAATGGGAATGCATGAACCGTTGGTGTATCCAGTAGTAGAAAGTGGTGGTCAGGCTGGCTGAAGAATGTATTCGTTATGCTCAGTTCGCTTGAGCGTAGAAGTACAACGGCTATGCCTTTCGGTTAAAATTTCCTTTACTAATTTTACAGAGGACATCATTGTAGATGCTGTAGCCGTTTCCAACTCTAGCGCTGAAATCTACTAATAACAAAGGCGGTCAGATCTTAAGACGGCATCGACAACTTCAGAGATTCTCGTGGAACAGCTCTTTATTCTGGTTGGTGTAGGTCACGCCTGTAGCGTAGATATAGTTGAATGAGAGGAAATTGTTGTCGTTCAATGGGATGGGTAAACTGTTCTACCTGTCTCATACAATTTAGGGATGTGTAGTTGTTTCGAAGAGAGCTTATTGCTGATACCGCTACTCCTGCTTCTCTTCTCGTCTCTGAATTTCCATGCCTGAGTTTATTATGTGTTGCCTCACGGATTTGACGTTGGCGCCGTTCTGATCACTCGTAGTGCAGCAATGGCGGTATCACGTATCTCCAACCCTTCACAAATTAAAGCCGAGCGTCTTTTGGGTTTCTATCAATGTCGAGCCCGTACGAACGTTCCACGTAGCGATTGACATTATTGTTTTAGCTTTCTTACTGTTTGAGTGAGCCTCGTTGGTCAGTGTTTGCGAACCAGGAAGTTGAGCACTAAGCTTTGCCCACCGCATTTTTCTTGAGCTTCCCCATTAGGGCGAGCAGTGCTCTGATACTGCATAGTGCTGCAAGCTGCCTCAGTTTGCTAACACTTCTCACTCCTTTAGGCAATATGCGATCATCTGGTGTGCACCGACTGTATATCGGATCCATTCCATACAAGCAGCTCCTCAAACCTGCCACCGCCCCACTTTATTCATTGCCGCAGGACTTTCAGGATATTCACCTTTCCCTCACATCGCACTATAATTAAGGCCAACGATATCGTGCCCTGTCACCAGGTCTCTCAGAGTCATCAGGCTTTGACCGGCAGCACACAGAAATGTAACAAACCCGGGAAATTTGCGCTGGCTGCCGCGCAGTGATCGCTACAACAGCCCATGCGTGCCGCTCGTTGACCTTGATGGGTTCTTCCGCATTCCGCGCTAAGACGATCGTTGATAATTCAATCCATGGCTGGGCTGATTGAGAAGACTGCACACTTTTTCTGGTGTCCTGTCACCAAAATCCGTCAGCTTTGTTTTAAGACTTCTGCGAATTGCCCTCGCTATCATCTTTTCGACGAGACATACATATTTTATATTTAACATGTGTGTTATATAAGTGTATTTGTAATTACATACTTGTATACATGAATACTTTTTTCACGTTATATCGCTTTAGCGAATATCCTTATCAGCATTGTAACATCGGTTAACGGTATTTTTCAACGTCGTCCAAGACCTAGTACTTATAAATGCAGGAAATTTATTTAACTTATACATGATGTTATTGGCTGTCGAAATAAAGTATTATTCAGCAAACATCGTTTACCTTTCAAACAATACATTATTGAATCGGCTTGTTGAGATTTTCAACGGCGAAGTTCGTCGGCTGAAGTTCAACAGAATTTGCGCATTTTTCTAGATACCTTTATGTTTATGTGCATAATCGCGTAAACGCATATCCATACTTACCGCTACAGCTCAGACCCTCTTAAACCATGTTAACTCCTCCCCGGTTATAGCGCGAGGAACATTTTAGTAAACATATAAAAGTTTTAAGGCATTATCGGGGGAAATGGATCAAAGTATGACGAAAAATTTAGAGATGGAGCCAGGTCTCTAGGATCATTATGTTCGATCGGGTCACTAAGCGAACAAAATATATGGTCCCAAAATAGCAAAATATAAAGAAATATAAATCCAAAATATAATATATATGTTATTCAATCGCAAACTTTTATTATTAGGAAGGAGCCTCAGGGCTGATTCGAGACTGAGTTTCCTTCAGAAGAACGCGTGAGACAAGAGTTGAGCTAAGACAGAGCCTAATAATCTGTCTGTGAGATCTGAGCGAACCGGACATAGTTCGGGCAGAGAAGAGCCGAGCCAGAGCTTGAAAATCTGACTCTGACTTCTACTTTTTACATCCGTTTCATATGCTAATGCTGCCAGTTAGCGTACAATCGACGTCAAAAGGCAACCCAACGACTTTCGGCATATGTGTATATAGGTTGCTAGTGGTTCGGCTAGAAAATGTGTAGTGGTACTAAACTAAATCCGCTAAATTATTCAATTTTTTTTTAGTTTTTTCTTCATTAATGATCAAAATGAAAAATATGGTTTGGCAGGAAATTTTATTGAACATTATCGTGCACATGTAAAAAAGTTTCCCATTTTTAAGCCAAGTTGGGAAAATGCACAGTGTTTTGCGCAAGAATCTCTGCTTTGAAAGGTCTTGCCGAGAGACTTTATTGTTCTCCACAGTGACTTTTTAAGGTTTGCAGCGTGGCCGGAGAACAATTTTCCGTCTTGGATTACACCGTTGTCGAAACACAAACCACAAGACTTTAGAACTGCCATTCGAAGCCTTGCCGTATTTTATAAATCGCAACAGCCACTTATGACCATTTATAAACAAAAATTACAATCACAGCAAGAGATCGGTGTGCGTCTGGAAAAAGTAAGTGAATCTTGAACCTACAGATTAGTATAGTTTCTGCAAATTAAAGTCCCCACCAGAAATGGACGGTGCTCGCAAGTTGTTTATTCCCTGTTCACAATGCTGGCTTGCTCATTCGCTGAAAATTTTGCCAGGACATAATCGGGACCCTCCTTGATGGTAACTGAGGATGCCGGATTTTGCAAGGAGAGATGAACTAGGTCCCTCTGACTTGAACCAGGATGCGCTGCTGCTTCGAAATCAAACATTTAATTTTTTAAGCGAAAAAACTAAAATTGTTAATATGGTCTCATAAACGTTTTAAAACCGTGTATATTGAGGTTAGAACCAACGTTTTAACAAGTTTTTTGCTGAAACTAATCAAAATTTGTAACTTAGAAAGGGGTTTTGTCAAACTTTAGTATCAACTGGTCGTTTTTACTTGGAGAAACCAAAACTTTCGCCATAGGTGTCCAACCGGGGAACACCTGTTATTGTCAAGTTGCACCGAAAATGCCACTTTGGATAAACCAGGAAATGTGGCATTCAAATAGTTTGAAGCAGGGCTTCGTAAAACTCTGGATCAACAGATCCATCGAAATTATTGTTTAACTGGCGAAGTGCTTTTTGAGTTTCACTATACAAGAATTTATGACCAGTGCAGTTGTAATCTTTCGAATTATTATCTACGTTGAACGGATTTTTTAACATGGTCTTGCATTGCTCATGTTTTTCATGCTTAGTGTGAACCAGCATTGGGATATAAATTGAGTCAGCTGCGGTAACAACAAGGTCTTCTGGGACAAACCCGACTCCAAATGAAGGAAATAAATGCGGATGTAACTTATTTAAAGTACGGACAAATGCCGTATCAGCAGGTATAGTCATCGTACAAAACAGCTGTATTGCAAACATAATCATGATATATTTAAGGGTCGGCCATCCTGTTTTGGCCGGTTTCAAAGGCGTTTTTTTTCAATTTTTCTTTCAGGGTTATTCCCTGGGGCCATTGTTTACGTTTCTTTATCAACGGTTTGTACATATGCTTTTGGTACAACAGTGATGGCTCCAGCGAACTGCGGATAAACCTTCTCAACCAGAAGCGCATTTTGTTTAGTCAAGGCCTCAAGTTCTCGCTTTGACTCCTCGAGCTCAATATTATTTTTGGGTGCGGGTGGTTCACTTTTAATTGGGCCAAGTTCAGCCATGGTAGCTGCAGCAAACACATTTCGTGTTGATGGACTTTTGGGAATGTCCGACTGTCGTCACGAAAAACGATGAACTCTGATGCTTAATTCAATGTGCAGCTTAAACCAAATGAATGGCCTAAAATACTCGAATTAAACTCTGAACCTGGGCTCTAGGCTATAATACTATCACTGTATATGCGTGTATACACAAACAATTCCGCTCTGTCTATTCTCAGCAAAAGAAATGTGGTGTGTGCGGCGTAATACAATAATCACTATATAAGTATATACTGCGGTTCAAAACAAACAACTCCAATTGAAATGATGAGCAAGGTACACACGTACAAAATCCACAACACAAAATCCACCAAACTGAATAATCAATAATATCTCTAAACACAAAAGAGAAGAATATTTGTTAAAATATCGCAAAGGTGAGCACATACTCTTTAACACTCATCATCATGCCGCAGTGTCGCTGTCTTTACTTCTTCACACGAAAAAGTCTTTGTACCGCCTTAATGTCCACGAGCCGCGTGACCGTCCACAATAATCGCCCAATAATACAATGCTGATATGCTGTTGCGCAAGTAACCGATAAGCAGAGATGCCTCTATACCGTAAAGCAAGTGTGCTAATGTCCAAAATCTTTAAAGCCTCCAACGAGCAGAATTAACCTGGTAATACCACCACAAATCCACACCAAAATATAAGACTGACTTACGATAACCGCAGAAGTAATCGCTAGAGAATGTCCAATCAACAAAAAACTCTAAACTATACTGCAATAACTACCGAATAAGTCTGACGAACAACTGAAGTAGTAAGGGTAAGCAACAACTGTCGAACTCTATGACACTAGAAAAAGAATGAGGCAGAGCAATAACTGTCCAACTCTCTGGCGATAAAACTAAAAATGAGGCCTAGAGCAGAGTGCGTGACTTAAATACCCAAGCTTCGACGCACTTGAATGTTATCTCTCAGTGATTCCGAGAACTACAGGACTATTAATAGCAAAATGTTTTGACTTATCCCACCTCAGTACAAGTCGTTCCAGGGCAACCATATGTCATATGCAACAAAATTCAATAAACGATCAAAAACAACCCAGGCTATCCACTCCTATAAACAAGAACTATTAGCTTGAAATAGTTTCTAGTGCATAGCTGCATCGAACATAGTCAAAACCCAGCGCATGAGCAAAGAAACCTCCCGCAATGCAATTCGCCGAATTTCACAATGCATTATTGCCGGCTTAATGCTACTTTGAGTGCTCACTTAAAACTGAACAATGACACACAAACAATCGATAGCCAAAACAACAATCTTATCGCTAATGTGAGCACTTTTGCGATTTTTCTCAGTAATTACGTAATATATATTTGAAGAACATATACAAGTATGTATTACTACGAGGACGCCTTATTACAAGAGTCGTGTGCATACGTCAAGTAAAATGACAAAGCATCATGGGATCACATATGCGGTATTGTTATAGAATGTAACGTCCGAAGGACATCATGTTGAGTCACGAAATTCTAGTTAAAATAATCTTAGCATCTAATGTTTTTATGCTAAGCGCAGGGGCGTCGCCACGCGTGCCTCTTGTTACAAGGGTATCACCTATAAGCTAGTCCACCATAATTTTAGCGATTGAATTTTAAAGCATTTTTAATACCTGAAGTATGAATTAACCCAAAGCATTTTACCAATATAGGAATGCATTTTAAGGAAAAAGTGTACTTTTCACAACAAGATCTTTTTCTAACCCACTAAATGCATTATTTCCTTCTAATGAAGTGCTCATCGTAGTAACAAATAGCGTTTTTTCAATGCAATAATGTATTTAAAATAAAGGGCACTATTCTAATTTACAGGGTTTCTTTTTCCTCGCCAGTTAAGAGCTATTTTGCAATGTGGTACGCAGTATTTGGCGTGATTGTATCACAAATTTTTTTTCAAATTGGCGTTGTTACTCGCTGATATTAATAAACTGTGAAGTCGCATTATGTCCAAGGTTAAATATAATTTCAGGAGCAGTCGAAACGTTATCAACGCATCGAGGCACTGCGAAATGGAAAAATCCAAGCCAGGAAATCAATTCCTTCTTCGACCAATAATTTCATACCGTTCAATGATGGTCATTATTTTTTGAAAATTTATTCAAACTTTTTTGATTATATTATGGTTTGCAGGGACTGTTGGATTTTCACAGTTTTACAGAGCATATTGCTAAAAAGTGTGCGATAAGACAACTGGTGAAGTATGATAGGTTAAGCTACATATTATTTCAAACCTAATGAACTATTATTTTTATTCATTTGGTTGAAATGCTGATTTTGATTCTCGACATAGTATTTTGAAAACTTTGCTAACTGTGATTTAAAGACTGTTGGTATCATTATTGTGGTTTGTTTGTACATAATCTGTGAGAATTTGCAGCGTGGTTAAGTATTCAAAACGAACCAACTAAATTTGTATTTTTGGTCTTCTACGGATACTGTTTAAACGCGAAAAATAGTCACGATACATCGAAAAAATCTAGATATTATCCACTAGACAAGTCGGATTCATTAGGTAAATCTAGCAGTATTAGGTATTAGTATATTTAGGTATATCCAGCAGTATTAGTATATTTAGGTTTAATATTCCAATATCGAAGGCATTATGCATAAACTACCTAACTGAATTTTCGAAAAAAGCGAGGTTTTGTCTAAACAGTGGGGTTCCGGCGTATGCGAATTTTATGGAAATCCAAGCTCGTAGTATACGCAGTATAAATAAAATGTAACAACAAAACACAATTATTATTTTACCCACTGTAGCTCAAATGTCGGTATAAATAATGTGTAGTGAAAAAATAGCTTACTGGAGTGGTTCATTTTTCTATAGAAGGTAATTTATACCTCGAAACTACCTACATAGGTGAATCATAATAACTCAGTATGGTATATAGGGTGTCTCAGAAGTAAGGAAATTAGATCACAAATTATGCAGGCACAAACTTTCTATAACAAATCAAAATAACATAAAATTAAAAACTTAATAAAGTACAGGACTCGCCACAATTGACCACTGCCCGCGCATTGTTCGCTCACAACTAGCTCGTGAGAAAATAAAATTTATTTATAAATTTAATACTGTGCTTTTGTTCTCTCGTTGCTTGCTCGTTCGCTCGTAAAGTGATAGTCAATTGGTTCTTTACATTACAGCAATACGTGGGCTCCTCTAACCTTGACTATTTCTTCGAGACGAAATCGCATACGTCGGTAAACTTTTCGAAACAGTCCGGTTTCAATCAGACCAAGTTCTGCAATGTTCTTCAGTTCCACCGTGGTCTGTTACTTTTGTATTGTTTCTCCTTCAGGACACCCCAGAGAGAGAAGCCCTGGGCCCTCAAATCTGGGGAACGGGCAGGCCACTCAGCAGTTCCACGTCGACCGATCCAGCAGTTCTGTGAATTGACAGCCAACCATTCTCGCACATATTTGGCATAATAAGGGTCGCGCCGTCCTGTTGGACCAAAAATTTGTCGCACTCGTCCAGCTGTTCAAATTGCTGCCAAAAATCATCCTTCAACAGTCGCACATACCGTCACCTGTAACAGTTTCGCCGAAAAAGACAGATCCAATGAAACAACTGGATTGCATGCTCACTCGAACAGTCACTCTAGGACCGCAGGGCTGGTGTTTGTTTCATGAGGATTTGGCCCAATAAACACAATTGTGTCGATTTACATGACCATTGGGCTTGAATGAGCTTTTATCGGACCAAATAACTCAATCAGGCATTTTCGCACCATCGTGAAGCTTCGCCGAACGTTCTTCAGCTAGTTTGCCCAAACTGCCTCAGATGTACCGGAGGGCACCTGCGGGAAAACTAAAATACCTGAGGGGTGGCTCCGTGGGAAATCCAGTCAGTAATCTCCGACCGACGGTCAAAATTATCTTAGGTTACATGTTGTATTAATTGCGGACGAAATGACTTCAGTTTAGCCCCGTGATGATTCGATGAGCAGCATCCTCGACAACCCAGCTTCCACCGACATCCGACGAATTGTCTTGCGCGGCGATTTGACAAATTTGTCCGAATCTATGGCAATATTGTCATCCCCAGTTGTGGCTGTGCGTAGGCGACAAGTCTAGACAAGTCCAATACTGATCCTGTGGCGTCAGACTTTCGTTTAAAAGCAAAAATATAATATTAGTTGTTGCTCGAGGGTGGCAAAGACGAATAATGCCGCGTGAGCGAATAACTTCATACGAATTGTTGGATTTTGTGTGCAGTCTTGCTACTGCAACTTTGCCGCTAAGATAAAAGTTAAAATTAGCCATATAGTAAGAATGTATTATGTAAGTTTAATGGTTGTTGATTTACGACAGTTCAAATAATTTTGCTTACTTCTGGGACACTTCCGCAATGAAAACCACATGTTTTCCTGATCTAAGTTACCAACGTTTTACCAGTGATGTTACCCAGTGGTGATAAATATTCTTAAGTTCAGGTCGTTCGGTTGCTTTGACACTATGCCTATGCACGATTCAACAATAGTGAGTCCAGGGTCTATCAGTGACACAATCGTAATGGCAGTAAAAACTTAATGTGATATGTGTAAAAATGATGTGGCTGTGCACTGCTCGTTGCAAAAAATGAATGACGCATTTCGAACCAACGAGCATCAAACATAATGTACAAACAAAATTATCTATTCAAGAACATGTCTCGAACAAGTTAGAAAATGGCTTCACCCATAAAATCGCCAAAAAAATTTCGAACAGATCTCGAAAAAAATTAGAGCTGAAATAGACATTTTTCAAACGAACATCATAAGAAGAGTACTCATTTCTGGCGGGTACTGCACCGATATCCTTGCATATTATTTATTCATGTAGACGTCGAAAGATATTTTTAATTAATCTGTTTTTCACCATTCTCTTAGCTTAACACGCATTTTACAGGTAAAAAATAATTATTGTTGTTAGACTTACAATTTGTACTAGTTGTATATTTTAATTGTTATTTTCCGAACAAAACTTATTTTCCTAGGAACACACTGAAGCAAGCAGTGATAGAACCTCCAGTGAGTATCACTATTTATTTTACGAGCCTTTTTTCAGTACTTAACATGATGGATAAAAGCAACAACGTGAGCTCGTTATTTTCGGACGATAACTGTGCTTCGTTGAATATGGGCGATTCACCTACACGTTTCACAATAAGTCATGCTGGTACGACTAAAAGACTGTTAAATGACAATGATATTGCGAAATCTGGGGAAGCTGAAGAGATTCCTAAGAAAATGGCGCTGTTGGATCAACTTGAAAATAGAGTAAGGATTTCGGTTTTATTCTGCTTTTCTACCCGTCAAAAATGTCATCTATAGCTTTTAAGATCTCTATAGCTGAAATATATGTAAATCTTGAGCTGAGTTGATAAACAATAAAAATGTTGAATGTTAGTCGTCGTTCGGTAACGAGTTATAATATTCTGGGTTATTATGTTGTTGGAAAATCTTAAAAGTGTTTTCTTATGGAATAATCCGTAGGTAATATTAAAAAGGTGCTGTTTTTGATGAGTACTGCACTGAATTTCATTCTACAAGTTGCAGACATTTCAGAATTTCCAAATGCTTACGGTTCCACTTGGAAACTACATTACAGGTCGGTGTAATGCCGTGTCACGTATAATTTTGATACTTTGTCCTATATTTTTTATTATAGGAGCCAAAAGAGTTTATCAGTTTGTAATAAGCAAAGTGTTAAAGTCAGGACATTCTGATTCAAGTCCCATCACGTTTAAACAATTCGATATAATATTTATTTGACTTTCGTTTGTGAAATTAACATACAATATATAAATTATGATATTTCTAATTATTTCCTGAGATTGTTTTTGTTGATATTAAAGTCTGCATCGAATGGTTATGTTTTTGCCGCATGAGTTAAATGTACGACTGATCTGAAAACGCTGTAAATTTATTTGCGTGAAACCATGAATTTGAGATTTACTTACTTGGCCACTTCTACATCTACTATATATTGTAGATTACATGTTTTATTGTTACCAGTAGCATCGGTCGGTTAAAGATTGAGTTTATTTTAGTTTACCGATATGAAATAGATTTTGTTTGGTGTGGACGGAGTCTAGTACACCACGTGGTAACAGTATCTAGTTTTTATAAGCTGCTCCACACAGTGATATTTTTCAGACGTTTTTATACCTGTATAGCTACTTTGCTTTCAACTTTTAGCTAAACAACAATATTGGCACTAGTTCGAAATCTTTTGAACATATTTCGCCAAATACATCTGTGTTCGTTGGAAAGAGTAAACGAACTTCTTGTGATCTGATAAAGTCCAATGCTTTTTCGTACGATAGCAGACCTGGCTCTCAATTTCCTGGATCCTTACAGGCAAATCAACACGGCATAGCAAAATCGCTGAGCGATATGAATACGAAGAAGGCTAAATTAAAACTTAAGGTAATGCACAGCAGCTGTGGAACTACAATTATATTAACCTATGTATCTGTATGCAACCAATGAAACAAAGCTAGTGGAATTTCTTCAAATACATAGCAGCAAGGGTGCAAAATATTTTCAGAACGTAGTGAAACGTAGGAGAGATTGTGTGTTGCCGGGGTGAAATCTTTTAAATTCCGTCTTTGTGTGTGTGATAGGCCATAACTCGGGAACGAGTTAACTGATATTCATGTTCTTGAGCTCACTCGAACCGGCATAGTCGATTTACCGCGTACATCCTCGAACGTTTTTGATTGGGTGTCTGGGTCAGGGGTCAAAATGTGGGTTTTTGCCCCATTTTACCCCATTTACTACCCTTCACCGAAGCAAGCTTATTTTGTCTTAACTTTCAATTTTTTTCTCTGCTTGATTTCATTTCATGGTAAAATGATAAACGCCGATGCCTCTTTTTTGTTTTTCGATTAAGGCTCTGGTTCATGTAGTTTGAAATAATATGGCACCCCTAGGTTCCTCGACCCAAAATGCGAAAATTTGTTCTGACGTCCTGGACTTCTGAAAAGTTTTACTTGGGGGGTTTTTGGGCATGGCAAACTCATTGCTGGTGTTGATATTGCTCTGTGATCTATGGTTATATGGGTACGGGGTTATAGCGATGCCATGGTTCATCGACCAAAAATTCCTTATATTACTGTTACGTCCTGCGAGGCTGATAGCTTGCACTCGGGGTTTTTGCGGCATGGGAAACTTATTGCGGGTGTTAGTTTTGTTCTAACTTGTGCGGTATTGTATGACATCCACATATACAATATCGACGTATGCTATCGAGAGCTGAATTGGCTGTGCACGAAAAGATGTATATGTACTCATGCTTCGCTACGTTCTGCAATCTCGGTAGAGTTACTAGTTTGCCTGGCTGTCACACACAACTCATTACTGTTTTGATTGTTAGAATTTCAATTTTTATTCGACGCTTTTTATTGCATAATAATTGTGCATTTTGATTTATTTTAGTTATGCTCCAATAATTTCAAACCCTTAATTATCCCAAAAGCGATGTGAAATGAAAACTATGCTTTTAGCCATTTAAGTTTTTGGGTTTCCGGCACGGTCCCACAACTAATAATTGTCATAATTTAACGCCAATTGCGACCCGAAGAAGGGAGGGATTCACCATATAGGCATTGTAGGTAAACATTTTCCAAATTGTTAGTCCATTTAATTGGGTTGTTTATCCGCTGAAAATTTTCTCAGAGGGCATGAACCGAGGGCTCCTGGTTCAACATTGGAGGCTTCTGATTTTTTCAGAGGTTATAAACTATCCGCCTGAGGTCACTTAGGAGATTCGAAAGCTAAAAATTTGAAAATTTAGTATTTTACCGAAAAATGATGTAAAAAATTTCTGCTGACTTTGACAGCTTGTAACCATTTTTTTACTTAAATTTTTAACTTTAAAAGTGTAATTTTATACAAAATTTATAAAGATTTCTTGTCGACTGGCAGTGTATCAGCTTCTAGCAAAAAAATTGCAAGGGTCTACGAAAGATGCCAGGGCCTCACTTAGGAGATGCCAGTTCAAAATGACCTTCTACATGGAAGTGAACGCCTGGAAATCATATTCCGAGAATTCATTGTGCCGCCAGCCTGTATTTTTTTATAATTATTGTCGTCTAAAATACTATTTTGTAATTATAAAATTTCCATAATTACTACTGATTTTTACGTTGTTGATCAAAAAATGTTGGGTCGGAAACATATGAGCTTGGAGGTGAGCTCGCCGATTCGAATTTGGCCAAATGAGATCGCCTTTCTTCTCTCCTATTCTGAAAGCACGGCTGGACATTTTAGGTTATAACTTTTCTTAGTGGTGTCGAATCAAAAATCGCAGAATCTCTTCATTGAGAGCTGGAAGTTTGCTGTTTAACACACTTTATTCGTCAGAACAGTCGTTTTCGGACTGCATAATGCCAAAATGAAACCAATATATTCATATAAAGCAAAATATGATCTCTTCAAAATTTTCTGTAATATAGTTTCTGACCTCTTTAAAACGGATTTTGATGTTTTCCAATTTAATTGTACGTAGGCAGTTACAGTTACAATCAGAATTTAGTGCTGAAAAATCGAACGAGGTATTGTTAGATCGTATTCGGTTAAACGAAAATCGATCGTTTGAGATTAATTTAACTAATTTCTATTTCGCCAAAATAGTAAAAATAGTTAATAAAAATGTAGATTTTGCATTTAATTTAAGAATTTCGATTACAATTAAAATAAAAAATTGATAATAATGTTAGTCTGTTAATTTAACGAATTTTATTTAAACGTAGCTCGATCGATTGCGATATCGTTCGATTACCTCTGCGTTCGATTTTATGTGCACTAAATTTTGATAGTAACTGTAGATTGGGTTTGTAGTTCTTTGACGTGATGCATCCAGCTAAAGGAAATGTATTTACATGGCAGCGCCAATTCCATACGCGTTTTGGACTTATAAAGTGAAATAATGACACTTAAAATTTTAATTTTTATCCAAATTTTTCATTCTGTAAACGCAAAATATTCCGCCCGTTGGTTCGTTGGATGAGTTAATAACACGGTCTCGTGGTTTTAATATGCTGCAAATGACAGTAGTCTTTAAATAGGGGTTCAAAAGCTCCGTTTTGAAAGTTGAAGTAGGCAGTGGGTGCACAGACTGTCACTTTCTCGACTGGCCATCCGAATTACTAATAATAATGATGACAATATTCGCTGGAGGTGTAGAATAAAAACTTAACTATTATGTTTCTAAGTATTAAAGTGGAAGTGTGAGATTAGCACTGGTGGTCACAGAGAAGATGTCGGCACAATCGGAAACGAGTAAAATATCGTCTCAATAAGCCAAAGATGAACTCCAAGTGCCACTAACCATCGTACAATTCCGGTTCGTCAACACAATCAAAATCAAATCCTCCCATTTAAGCCTATTTTAGTACGTCGTTTCATGTACAACAATCATGCTGACGTTCGTTTTATTCATATATATTTGTCGGCGAATGTGCTTACCACAGTAGTGAATATTTAGTAAGACATAATTATTTAATATTTTCAACCCAACAAGTACATACATACCTCCTACCTTTACGTTATGGCAAATTTGTACCGATTTTGTAAATCGGGGTTTTCCGTTGTAATGCCGTCGTTTAGTTTGGTGGAATTTGGAATAATTATATTCATATTTATATTATATTCTGTACTTGTGCTATATAGTTAGCAATTTTTTGGAAAAAAATTGAGTCAAAGTTTTCCAAACGATCCTTATGCATGTCAACTATTTATTCACTAGTCCTTACTCACTTTGAATGGCATCGATAATATAAGTACACGTGTAATCTTTGGACGTAGTACTTAAACAGTGCTTACATAACAGAAATGACCACTGTTTCGTCCGCTGGATGGCCGTTCCGCATTCGGTCTCTGTATGTTTGATATTATATCCATAAATGATCAGGGTCCAACGTCCATAGGGCAAGGTAGCCGGGTTCATGAAGCACCTTCGGTTTCCCAATTCAAAGGGTTAGTCTGTCGGCGGGGGGGGGTAGGGAGCCTATTGATTCAGCGCCTATGTTGAACGACCTGACAGAGAGTGTCCGAGCCACAGTACTCCTAATCACCATACCCTCTCTGAACATGCTTGATTATTGCAGCGCTAGGTAGTTCGATATGCGCTGACTACTCACTGAAAATGCAACAGTTGTTACTGAATCGGAGGGAGTCGAGTTTACACTGAGCCCTCAGTACAGCATCCATTGGTTTCTAAATGCACGCCCCCAATGACAGTCAGCGAACACAATTTAAATTTACCGAAAGAATTTCGTGTATCGTTACTTATTTGGGTATGCGTCTCATAAGCCATTACAGATTTTTCGACATGCATAATACATGATGTGCTTTAACTTTTATCAGACTCAGTGTTTCCGGAGGTCGTACTTTGGTTTATGCATCAAACACAAAGTCTGTTACAGGAACTACGCTTGCTTCGTTTCACACTTGTGTGTGAGATATTAGTATTTCAATCCATAACTGTGTCACTCTGATTGATTCAAATATTCTGACCATACTGCAGACATTTTTGCTAAATTTGTATGAAAAACTCTGAACCGTTACTGTCCGACCGTGGATTATACTTTGCAAAAAATATGCATTCCTGCATTATTCGAAAAAATACCTTCAAAATAGTAAACTAGCATTACATTAAATTACACTTTCCTACATGTAGAATAGTAACTCCACTAATGTGTCATGTAAATCGTTACAATCAATTATGCACGCTTTACAACACGAAATGATTCAAAAAAGATTGTTTTATCACTTAAAGTTGGTAATACATAGAGCTAGATGGAACACGGGGACATAAAAATGATTTTAAGATGTGTCAACCAATTACCTTGACATCACGTAATTGGTATAGTCACGCACACAGACTAGCGGCCGAAAACGGACCTGCGTTCAGACGCAACTTGATCAGTCCATATTTAAACAATGAGACGACATTTCGTCCGTTAACGTTTGTACTTACTTTTGTTTGTTATTGCTGCTGCTCGTATCGCATATTGCTAATTTTAGGTTATCTATATGACAGTTTTTAGCTATTTGGCAATTCATTTGTGATACTTGACGACAGTTTGGTGTTGTTATCTTTGTGGATACCGATATATTTACAAACTATTTCAATTTGGTTTGCATTATAAGTTTCCTTCCTCCATTAAAAATTCCACGGTCATTTTGCATTGAATTTTTTTGTTTAAAGCATCATCATTAAATACTTTATTTTTTATTTACTTTGAAGCTTGATATTTTCAAAGAATATGACGACACGCGGCATAACGCACAAGCTTCAACCGAAACCGACGCCACGACTTCCCACTCTGTATCTGAAAAAGAACTACCTCACGCAGAACGGAATGATAATATAGAAAACAAAGATGCTGTTGCAACGCTGAATACTGTTCGAACACAACATCTTTGTCACGACTTTTTGAAAAGGGTAAAATTTGGCTTTGGTTATTTTGATATACTAATTTGTTGGCTGTATGTTTATGACTCAGGTTTTTAGCACAAGAACAGTTTTTTTAGAATTTATTTGAATGCATTATATACTACAGTCACGGACAAAACTAAAGTGCATAAGCGGACGGACGAAAAAGCGAACGAACAAAATTGTGTCTAGACGCGGGCGGACGCATTTCGTATGGACGCAGACGGACGCAATTTCGTATGGAGGCAAACGGACGCAATTGCATCCGTTTAATCCACCTACTTTTGTGCGTGACTATACCTAAGGCTATGGAAAATTTGAATAGATTTGCATATTTTAACTGCAGTGAATCCGGCGCTTTTTGCCGAGTACCGAATGCGTTTTCGCTTGTTAGTTTAACATATATAGGTGCTCACATAATTATCGTCAAATTTGTTGTTTCTACAAAGTTAAAGTTATAAACGTGAAGCTGTTATTTCTTACGTCATAAACTTTTCTTGACTTGAGTCATTTTAGAATAGGCTTAAGCGTAAACGTGTGCTGTGTGTAGTGTAGTGATGTGCCGAGATATGATTTACCATATCCGACTAAAATTGTAGGAAACATGGCAATCGGAAATGGATAATATCCTAAAATCTCAAACTTTTATTTAAATTTCAAAAACTGTATACCAGACTTTGGCATTCACTGTTGCAGAATATTTTCTGATGTAGTAACCATTTGAAACATAAACAAACATTGTTCTTGTGATAACGTGATTTACCAATTTGCTGTTAAACTTGCGCTGAGCATCCTTTAGTAAACACTATTTAATTTATAGTAAGCACCATTTTTTTGTTATAGTCAACACTAATTTGTTCAAAATAAAGTGGATATTTTTGGTATCCTCGGGATGCCAGAGAATCGACAAAACCTAACTGTAAACCAAAGAAGCGGGATTTGCAAAGGTTGCTATCTTGCAACTTTAGTCCACACAACCGTGGTTAAATACCTAATTTTATATAGAAAAAGAACTCTCAAGATATAAAGTAAAGCTTTTTTGCTGAGTGTATAGCGATAGAACGTGTAACTCCAAAAACAATGTTCTTGAGCAAAACGCAGTCAAAAAATTTCAGCCTGTATAAATTAAATAACGTGCATTTCGATACAAAATTTTGCACAGTTTTGTAACAAAATTGTTGCAAATAGAACCTGAAGCCCAGATGTTCGATTATATTTTGATCAAACGTTTTGAAATGACTAATAATGGCCAATTCGGGGTTAAAACAATTACTTTTTGTGCTAAGGTGACCGCATGTAAATTTGGCAGTGAGCTGAAATTCTGACTATTAGAACTTATAAGTATTTGAAATCCGCGATTATTCGATGCCAGCCCAAAATCCGGCAATACACCGTTTTATGCTGAACAAGAGTTAAATGTTTAAAAACTATATAGAAATTGAAGTTACAGCTTTCGTGCTATTGTTTAATTCCAAATAAAATACAAAGTGCCGTATCTCCACCAAACGTGTAGATACGACTTTCTTGCTTTGGACATATAGAGATACATGCTTTCTCCAAAAAGCACAACAATGTAGCTTCGCAGGGATTGGATTTACGTCGAAATAAACGCAAATTTCAAGTCTACGCGAAATGTTAATCTAGGTATGTCTCATATTCGAATTATCAAAATTTTGGATTTACACTTTTTTCCATAGGACGGCAAATTTGGGTATATATTTTTACTGAGTGGTTACAAAAAAGTTTTACCAAAGAGCCGATGAACTTTGGGGAGTCGAAAATTTTGCCAAGGGGCGCTTGAAAATTCTAAGCTGCCATGCCCTTCCTCAATTTTTAGAGCCCAGAATCCAAGCCTCATTAACTTTCACTATGGCGGAGGGACAATCATGTCTACTTTAGAAAACTTCGCTCAGTTTTTGAGAAAAGATAACTTTACCGCAGGGCAGCTGATAAACTCACAAGCTGTACAGTTCTAACAATTAAACATCTTGTGTTTTAAACTGACCAGTAATCCGAGACGATCAAATTAAGTATATTCGTTTCCTTCACCGAAGGCAGATATAGTATGCACTAAAATTGGCGCCTAAAGGCAAAATATTTTGATATTCTGACAAAAACATCATTTGGATATTGTCGAATCAAGATTTTGAAAACTCGAAGGCCGTCGGCCACCACTTTTCCGCGAAAGTAGGGTCATCCCTATGCGTGTCACATTTGAGTGCCCACCTTTCAGAATTGCGTGCTACGCCCCTGATATATGATTATAATCATAATTCAATTATATATCGATATATATATATAATTATAATATATATTTATAACTTGTATAAATATATAACATATAAATAGATTTACATATTGTATGCGTCAGTATCTCACTATGTTGTATCTAAAAAAATTCACATATCCGACAAGTAAACAACCCATCTCTAACGTGCTTGGAGCACCAGAGACAATTTCACAGTCCTGCTAACCAAGCTAGTTATAGGCGTTGTAAAAGCTTATAACTTGATTTTGCAACTTGCAACTTTTATAACATTGCAGAAAAATTTTGCACATGGCCACGAAATGCAATGTTAGGATATCCGGGTTATTGCGATGTCGCGTATAATATCCGGATATAAAATATATCCAGATATTCTTGGTCATCGGAACCCAGTACGTACGTTTCCGATAGTAATTATGCTCCAAGTCATTACAAAGTAAGAATAAAGTTGGTCAGGTTGGATGTCTTTCGATGCGGGAGAATTTTACTGAATAAAAACTCGTTAAGATGATTGGTTTGACAAGCATACAGATTCAATGCTTGTCAATTACATACAATTACAGTTCCGGCCCAAAATAAGTGCAATAGAAATTGATCGAAATTTCGTTTTATTGCGACCGATCTAAATTTCGTGTAATCGTGATTTAACTAATTTCAAATTTGTTTAATTGCGTCAAAACGTAATCTATAAATATTTATGAATTTGGATCGATTATTTTGGACTTATTTTTGGCAGTGATTGCACAGTACTCGCCACAAATTGATCACTGCTTGCTCGTTGCTAGCTCGCAACATTCTTGTGGGAAAATAAAATTTTATTTTGAAATTCTATAATGTTTTTTGCTCGCTCGTTGTTTGCCCGCTGCTCACTCGCTCGTTTGTCGACAGTCATTGCGAGGAGTCACATGCGTGAGTAAACTTAAGTTGACCCCACGAACCATCTTATTTTGTTATAACCGATATCGAATCGCAAACCCTTATTATGGAAAATAGACTGTATTTGTTCCTTTTTTTCGCTATTAGCGATCGTTCACAGAGAGCTGCGTGCACGAAAAGCACACCGTAAGCTATTGTAAAGGCGATATATTTTCGATAT
The DNA here is from genome assembly GCA_030248225.1 of Trileptium ribeirensis. Lineage (NCBI taxonomy): Eukaryota > Metazoa > Nematoda > Enoplea > Enoplida > Thoracostomopsidae > Trileptium > Trileptium ribeirensis. The sequence goes on from JASANE010004622.1 coordinate 48,244, forward strand.
ATTATTGCAGAGTGTAATGATTTTCTGTTTTTGGTTCCAGCAATAGCGTGGCGCATAAATATTGATGTTGCAATAACGTTTGCTTTTGATGCACCCAACAAAGAAACTATATTATTGTTGTAACATCAATAGCTTGCTCAATGCCATTGTAGCGACAACAGAAACTAACATAAATGCAGCGACAATAGTTTTCTCGTAGCATGTTATTGGTGCCTCCCTCCATTTTGTTATTGCTGCTCCCTCCAGTATGATATTAGTGTCCCCTCTAGTTTGCTATTGGTACCCCTAGTTTGATAGTGGTGCTCCTTCAATTTGATGGTGATGCCCCCTCTAGTTTGATATTGGTGCCCCCTCCAGTTTGACAGTGGTGTTCCCCTCCAGTTTGATATTGGTGTCCTCCTTCAGTTTGTTATTGGTGCCCCCTCCAGTTTGATAGTGGTGTCCTCCTTCACTTTGATATTGGTGTCCCCCTCCAGTTTGTTATTGGTGCCCCCTCTAATTTGATAGTGGTGTACACCTCCAGTTTCTTATTGGTGCCACCGTCCAGTTTGATATTGGTAGCCCCCTCCAGTTTGTTATCAGCGCCCCCCTCCAGTTCGATAGTGGGGTCCCCCTACAGTTTGATATTGGTGTCCCCCTCCAGTTTTTTATTGGTTCCCCGCTCCAGTTTGATAGTGGTGTCTCCCTCCAGTATTATGGTAGTGTCCCCATCCAGTTTGTTATTGGTGCCCCTCCACTTTGTTATTGGTGCCCCTCCACTTTGTTATTGGTGCCCCTCCAGTGTGATAGTGGTGTCTCCCTCCAGTTTGTTATTAGTACCCCCTCCAGTTTGTTATTAGTGCACCTTACAGCTTGATAGTGGTCCCCCTCCAGTTTCTTATTGGTGCCACCCTCCAGTTTGATATTGGTAACCCCCTCCAGTTTGTTATCGGCGCCCCCTCCAGTTCGATAGTGGCGTCCCCCTACAGTTTGATATTGGTGTCACCCTCCAGTTTTTTATTGGTTCCCCGCTCCAGTTTGATAGTGGTGTCTCCCTCCAGTTTTATAGTGGTGTCCCCATCCAGTTTATTATTGATGCCCCCTCCACTTTGTTATTGGTGCCCCCTCCAGTGTGATAGTGGTGTCTCCCTCCAGTTTGTTATTAGTGCACAGTTTGATAGTGGTCCTCCTCCAGTTTGATGGTGGTGTCCCCTACAGTGTGATAGTGGTGTCCCCCTCCAGTTTGTCATTGGTGCCCCCTTCACTTTGTTATTGGTGCCCCGCTCCAATGTGATAGTGGTGTCTCCCTCCAGTTTGTTATTGGTACCCCCTCCAGTTTGTTATTGGTGCACCTTACAGTTTGATAGTGGTCACCCTCCAGTTTGATGGTGGTGCCCCCTCCAGTGTGATAGTGGTGTCCCCCTCCAGTTTGTTATTGGTGCCCCCTCCACTTTGTTATAGGTGCCCCCTCCAGTGTGATAGTGGTGTCTCCCTCCAGTTTGTTATTGGTACCCCTCCAGTTTGCTATTGGTGCACCTTAAAGTTTGATAGTGGTCACCTTCCAGTTTGATGGTGGGGCCCCCTCCAGTGTGATAGTGGTGTTCCCCTCCAGTTTGATATTGGTGTCCTCCTCCAGTTTGTTATTGGTGCTCCCTCCAGTTTGTTATTGGTGCACCTTACAGTTTGATAGTGGTCACCCTCCAGTTTGATGGTGGTGCCCCCTCCAGTGTGATAGTGGTGTCCCCCTACAGTTTTTATTGGTGCCCCCCTTCACTTTTTATTGGTGCCCGTTCCAATGTGATAGTGGTGTCTCCCTCCAGAGGGTGAACCAATAACAAACCAGAGGGGGACACCAATATCAAACTGGAGGTGGCACCAACAACAAACCGAGGAGGGCACCAATATCAAACTGGAGGGAACACCACTATCAAACTGGAGAGGGGCACCAATATCAAACGTGAGGGCGCACCACCATCAAATTGAACGGGGCACCACTATCAAACTGGAGCGGGGAGCCAATAAAAAACTGGAGGGTGACACCAATATCAAACTGTAGGGGGACACCACTATCGAACTGGAGGGGGCGCCGATAACAAACTGGAGGGGGCTACCAATATCAAACTGGAGGGTGGCACCAATAAGAAATTGGAGGGGGACCACTATCAAACTGTAAGGTGCACTAATAACAAACTGGAGGGGGTACCAATAACAAACTGGAGGGAGACACCACTATCACACTGGAGGGGGCACCAATAACAAAGTGGAGGGGCACCAATAACAAACTGGATGGGAACACCACCATAAAACTGGAGGGAGACACCACTAACAAACTGGAGCGGGGAACCAATAAAAACTGGAGGGGGACACCAATATCAAACTGTAGGGGGACACCACTATCGAACTAGAGGGGGCGCCAATAACAAACTGGAGGGGGCTACCAATATCAAACTGGAGGGTGGCACCAATAAGAAATTGGAGGTGTACACCACTATCAAATTAGAGGGGGCACAAATAACAAACTGGAGGGGGACACCAATATCAAAGTGAAGGAAGACACCACTATCACACTGGAGGGGGCACCAATAACAAAGTGGAGGGGGCATCAATAATAAACTGGATGGGGACACCACCATCAAACTGGATGGAGACACCACTATCAAACTGGAGCGGGAAACCAATAAAAAACTGGAGGGGGACACCAATATCAAACACTAGTGGGACACCACTATCGAACTAGAGGGGGCGCCGATAACAAACTGGAGTGGGCTACCAAAATCAAACTGGAGGGTGGCACCAATAAGAAACTGTAGGAGGACACCAATATCAAATTAGAGGGGGCACCAATAACAAACTAGAGGGGGACACCAATATCAAAGTGGAGGAGGACACCACTATCAAACTGGAGGGTGGCACCAATAAGAAACTGTAGGAGGACACCAATATCAAATTAGAGGGGGCACCACGATCAAATTGAAGGGGGGTACCACTATCAAACTGGGGGTACCAATAGCAAACTAGAGGGGATACCAATATCATACTGGAGGGAGCAGCAATTACAAACTGGAGGGAGGCACCAATAACATGCTACGAGAAAACTCTTGTCGCTGCATTTATGTTAGTTTATGTTGTCGCTACAATGGCATTGAGCAAGCTATTGCTGTTGCAACAATAATATAGTTTCTTTGTTGGGTGCACCAAAGGCAAACGTTATTGCAACATCAATATTTATGCGCAACGCTATTGCTGGAACCAAAAACAGAAAATCATTACACTGTGCAATAATATAACGAAAATATATCGCGTTTGCAATAGCTTACGGTGTGCTTTTCGTGCACGCAGCTCTCTGTGAACGACCCTTATTATGGAAAATAGACTGGATTTGTTCCTTTTTTTCGCTAACCGAAAAGGGGAAATTTCAAAACCAAATGCCGAAAATGATACCTCGTGGTAGAACAGAAGTTCAGCGTTTTCAGTTTGCAGAATTTCTGTTCCCTAATGCCTTATCATTTAAATTTGGATGATTCACCGTTCGCAAACAAATTTAATGCAAAACTGATATCACAAAGCAAATCGATCCTGTAGTTAAGCTCTTGGTGTTCGCAAACAAACAGGTTTAATTGAAATTCGACAAATTTTCATTCTCCAAAAATCTAGGTAATTTTACTTGAATTTTCGCGAACACAAAATGGGTAGATTTCAATCCGAGCAGTGTGTTGTCGAACAGTTACGCCGAATTTCAGTAAGCCAAAAAGCGTTCAATACAATAAATTTTTATACAAAATGACGAAATAGGATGGTTGGCGGGGTAATCTTAAGTTTACTCGTACAATATCATATATGCACAGACAGTTAACTGCACATTTGAGCACACAAATTATTTTACACGCACGGGAACACAAATGGTGTAATTACGCATGTATGCAAACGCATAGGAACCTTAAAATGTGTTTAAACATTATTGTACATTTCATTTGCAGTTATAATTTTGAACAAGACTATACTGTACGATCTTGTTTTTTCTACCATTGACATGAGATTTCAAACTGGAATGCGCTGTCTAAGTTGATTTAAACTACACTCATTAAACTTTAGTGGATGATGAAAATCCGTTTGTCAACATTGTCAACAGAACTTTCTGGGTTTCAACAGGATTTCCTTCATATTATGCCGGCTGCAAACGCGTTTCCGTTACGAAGTACTATTTATACTTCTCTGCCGCAAAGTGTCAGAGGTGTCTTAAGGATCAATATTAGGTTACAGAATACACACTATTGGTAAATCTCGTCCTAGGTGAGCATAAAATGCAATGATGCCCTTCTTTTGGAAATCCACAGTCCACAATGTAATGTTATTGTGATGTAATTATTTTACTGTTGAAGGTAAAACGTGATTTGCCAGAGTCGAAAGAAGCGTTGTATTTGGTGATGCAAAATTTTCGTACTACTCATGATTTATCAAAATTAGTGAATGACGCTGCTTCAATTTTGCTGCCACAAAATTAGGATTTACTATTAGGTAACCTATTTTTTCTTGTTTATGAATCCTCAGTAGTTCGAGCGTTAGGCTTGATTTGAAAACATTCTTGTCTGGTAATCCAGGTTTTCAGCTTCAACCTGAGTGTGTAATTATCGGTTTTGTACAATCCGCAAATTTTATGATCAGCGTATGTATGTATACTACAGGTATTCGAACTATTTTCGCAACAGTAAAATGTGCGTAACATGCAGGGAAATCAACTATGCGGAATTTTAAATTCTCGGACGCCTAATTGTGTGTAAATTTTACGAACATCTAACATTTGATAACTTTTTCATTATGCACAAGGTATTGATTTTAGGTTACGCATGGTTAAAAGTCCGCACCAATATTGCTACGCACGTTCAAACGTTCATAAAAATATAACTCAAGTACTTTTAGTAACTGCTATGTTACGGACCATTTTGTGTCTGCGGTAATAAGCTACGCGTATTTTCTTGTATTTTATAATTTATATAAGGGTTCAAGGTATAACCATGATTTTATTTGTTTCGTGTGTCGCAGCTTTAAGTTAAAGTTTACGTTTACAGTGAACTAAAGGCCCCGATATACAGTCACGCGCGGAAATAAAGCAAATTTTTCGTGCATAGCAATAATTGAACAGTTAGTTTTTCGCGAACAATTCGCAAAAAAATTGCTTTTATATTTCTGATTGTGACTGAAGGTCTACAAGTTACGGACTTCCTGGGCATGAATAATTTCTCTGAGCCAGCGGATATATATGTACCGGCAGTGGACAAGCCTCGAATTCTTTCGCTCAAACATTGTTATACATGAGCAGCTCTGATTCAATTAAAAGTGCGACGTTTCTTATCTTGCCAATTTTAATTTTGCTGTCTACTCGACACTTTTCTTTTCAGAAATTTCTCATTTCGTACCGAGCGAAGTGGCTGAAGATTTTCGGTCAATGTGTAAGAAGCTAAGTTCGACATACAGTTAAAAATAGTTTTAGTTATATGGACTTGTTCTATTTTGTGTTTAATATTCAATTACAGTAACGTTATTAAAGTCTGTGAGCAGATAATGTTACATATATATTGTACTAGGACCAGTTCTGGCCCTAAGGGATCCCAGCTGCACCACTATTTTTCTTAGTGTGGTGCCCGGACAACCCCGGCTTCTACGACTCCCCGGTGATCTATGCGATGACCTAAGGGAACCGCTTAGCTTAGTAGGCTGCCGGCGGGTTAACCAGGGTATTCGGCCTGGCCCCTATTTTGGCCCACGTGTCTAATGGCATGAAGGTCCCCCCGAGGGAGAGTCAACCCGTAAGCCTGCTCACAGGTAATAAGGCTGACTCGCCTTTCCCTCAATCCTACTTGAATCTTTGATCTTAAATGGTGGTGAATTTTCTTGTTTGGATCCGAGGCTATTACCGATTTCTTAATGGTAAAGCCTGATCGGGTTTGTAAGACCACTGAAATAATTGTTTCCGTTTATAACTTTGAAACTTCGTTTGCCTGACGTGGAGGACGCTTACTTATCAGATCACTAATACGGGAAACATATCGCCTAAAGCTTTACCGAACACTCTAACATTTTATTCAAACAATGCATAAACACTCATGTAATTATAACGTATACAACTTATTTACATACGGCGACACTTGCGGGTACCACGCAGTGCACCCTTGTCATGTATAAATGCTTGGTGAGGTGAATACTTATTAAACCCCATCTAAGAATCAGCTCAGCTTGCGCCTACGTTTTGTATCCTGGGGACTGCCTTACCCGCCTGACAGGGCGCATAAATGAACTTTCCTTTCGACCGGTTGTTATCTTTGCGAGTGAGAAGACTCCAGGCCGTTGGATACTCTCCTGCCATTAACCTCTTTCACTTTGTACTCCATCTCGTACTTTATCTTGAGGCCGGACGTCAGCTGCTGGTTACTTTAATGAAAGTTTGTCATCAACTCTGCGTGCGCCAGGGACAGCCTAAAATGCGCTGCCGCGTTTCCCAATTTTGTCTGCCTTGTAATGATTTTGACATGAAAACATGGCGCTACACCAAAACCCACCGTGTCTAAACGGTTTATGGGTCCGCGCTGATGAATTTCTTTCACAGAAAAGTTTGGGGAAACAATCACTTTGTAGTCTTCTCAGGGTCGTCGCTCGACTAACGGGTGCGAGCACAAGAATTTCCTAAAAGTTTGACTCGAGTATACGCTGCAGCTGACTCCGTCTCATTTCCTAATCTAGTGAGGCACTTCTCCTAGTGCTCTCACTTTATATGAAGGTCCGCAGTCTTTCACAAGCGTGAGTAGGGCGCGCGCTGCCGCATCCCTCAGCAAAATGCTTAATTTGAGAACCAAAAGAAAGCAGTGATGATTGAAGTTTGAAAAACACTCCGGATGCCCCTGTATGGTGAGGATAGTAGATTTGCAAAACCATGAGAAGTGGGAAAGACAACGCACGAAAGGTCCAGATGCGTCACTCCCTACGGAGCAGCCGCATCGACCCATCGATAGTCGTTTCATTGTAAAAATACGTGACGGAGTGCTCTACCGTGTCTAAACGGCCTGAGACCCGTCTTAATTTTTGGGGGTTAGTTGACTGAAAATTTTTATTCGGAGCGAAACGAATCTCAGAGTAGCAACTCAAATTTCTGGGGCTAGCGTCAGGGGTTCCGTTCTTAATTTCTCTCGAAGGCTCCACGCGTGCAAATGACTGCGTCCGTCCCGAGCGGACCGCTCGCTCTGCTTTCCCACTAACTGGGTCTTGAAGTCGTGTAACCTGGAGTCATTCTTGTTAGTTTTCCTATCACTTCGGCTCGACTCAAGCTACCAATTCAAAGCGAGGGCGGATGGGGCACAAGTCGAAAAGAGCTCCATTATCTTTCGAAGGTCATTGGAAAAATTAGAATTGTTTTACAGTGCCAATTCGCTGCGGAATTTTAATTTGGTTGATGCAAAGCATTACAGTCTTCTATCGTGTCTAAACGGCCTGGAAGACTATGTCTTTTAGACGACTTAACAGGGGACGATTAGCTGGAACGCTCACGGATCAAATGCTCGTAATTTAACGGGTTAGCCTAGCATTGATTCTCACGTACTCAAGCTATCCGCTGTCTCAGCGGTTGCCTCCAGGTCAACACGCTATTAATCTTTTACTTTAGCGCCTTACTTCAAAGCCTTACCCCTCCCCGTGTCCCGATGTCCTTCCCACTTCCCCGTGTGTTCCTTATTCTTTACCCCTTCACATCACTAAAATTTCGCCCCCCCCGGGTCTAAAACAAAATAACGACCCGGCGAGCGGGGAACCAGTCGAGCATTTGTAATTTGCGAGCAGTTTAGCGCGAGCTTTCTTGCTTTTGTTGGGACGGCACTTACGAGTGCATGGAGCATCCATTGGACGCCCCCGCACGCGCAAGGGCGGCCCAGGCTAGCGAAATTTCTAAACTTTGAAGAGTCACTAGGAGGGTTCCGTCCTGTGCTACACAGTGGGAAACACCCCTAGGAAAGAAAATCAAGCAAGCAGAAAAACGAAATCTATAAAACCTTACAGCTAAAAGGGCGACAACCGCCCGACTCTAAAAACAGACCACTTGGTCTGTACCAAAACTCGACTGGCTCCGACGCTGCGTCGGGCCTTTTTCTTTTATACCAGTGACTCTACCCCTCTCTCTTTTTGCTAACCCCCCATCTTGCCGCAATTAATTTTAAATTTCAAACTCGTCGCTGCACGTATGTATTGGAAACAAACTCATATTATTTGAAAACACATAGATATAACAAAGAAAACGAGCAGCGAGCCGCGAGCACAATAATACATATAACATTGATAATGACACCAAGCGGGCTCTCACTGTCTCAATGTATTGCTGACCAGACAACAGCATAACTTGGCCGAAGGGTGCCAGCTGCTGCTAAACCTCGCGCTGGTCGGCGCGACCAATTTTAGAGAAGAGAAATATACGAGCGCTCGGAGCGCCGAGATCGTAATAGAATTTGAGTGTATTTTTAGTGATTGCGGACCAACGGAGGACAGTAGGCGGCCGGGGGCGGGACCAGGTTCACGCCCTGGCTGGTCGCCTGCTGATAGAAATATGAAATTTAATATAGCTCCCATATGTGGCCCGTTAGAGGCCGTTTTATGAGCTAAAGATAGAAAATTTTGGTGTCTCGGGAGGGTTATCAAGGTCCTGCTCGGACCGGTTAAGTTAGGTGGCCCCGGTTTTCAGTGGGATAGTTAGGGTAAGAGCCCGTGGAGGTGCAGAGCTTGAAAAATCGGGGAGTTTTGGTTATTTCTGTGGAGGTAGGAGACTTCGAAAAATGGGTGCTTAAACGCTTAGTTCGGGGTCCCTAAGTACTTACCGGTAAGGACCAAGTCGGCCCGAACGCTAAATTTTGAAGCCTTAGGGCGCCCTATTAACGATGTGATAAGCTTACTTGGCCTTAGATGTCCCAAAACTAGTAAAATTTTGCTTTTAAGTAGGCCTTATAAAATTTACGGTTTATATAAGTTCTGTTGCTTTTCTTTCCTGAAACTTGGGTGTCTCACCTTATTCCTTAGTTCAGTCATTCCGCAACGGCATGCCAGGATTAGATTTTCACTAAAAAGGTCCCATATACTGCCCAGACCCATCCGGACACGCGATGCTCCACTCTTTTACCACACAAACTAAAATAATATAACATTTCATTATGCATACATTCAGTATATTATAAATGTACATATCATCATCGAATTCGCTTAGGGTCGACCGGATACCCTGCTTAATGTCACAAGTATTCCATTTTGGTGCCAAAATCACCCCGTGCACCTCGGGCGGGTGGAGCGTGACGATACGACGAATTACATCCATAACATAGTTTATTTTTATAATAACAACGAACGATAATGCACAACCTAATACTCAGGTCACGCTCCACCGGTATCCGATCGCCCATCGTACCCCGTTTTCCTTATTTTTTTGACCTTACTTTAGCTGATTTTTTCTATTTAAATATCTTGTTGAGATCCTTGAAATTTCGGGCTGTTACATCTCTTAAAATTTTTTTAGATTTTATGGACTCCTTACTTATGGTAGGAAGTTTGATTTGTTGATGCACGAGAAAGGAGGTGAAAATTTTGCATGATTAATCTCATGTGATGTACAGCCCTTGGTGTAAATTAATTAAAGCTAATGCGAAAATTGGCCCGTTTGGGCATGAAATTACACTAAATTTCGAGAAATTTTCCAAAAAAATTCCAAAAATTTGTTAGAAATTTTGTTAAAACGAGGGTAGAAGGACGTTCAACTTGTTTGGTTATCACCAAAAACGCGTCCCTTCTCCCTTATTATTCGGCATTTTTGGAAGTTTTCCCTTATGGTTTATATTAAGTTTGGTTATCGTAATATTTCGAACATGTATCTCTGTTTCTCCATTTAATATTTACCCAACGTTCTAAACGTTATAAGTATACACGCAATGTTATTATTGAAGCAACTATACATACATTATATACACCCTAGCACGTACCTCCGATCACTTTGATTTGGGTCACCCTAAGAAAGGACCCGGCTGCGGGTTATGCCCTAACCCAGGGGTTATTTTAAGCAATTTCCAGTTACAAGTGGGGATTGGTCTGTCCGTTTGGTTTATCTTAACCTCGTCAAAAGTTGGTCCTTGGTGTTCGCCATGTTGAGGATTCTATTTATAGTTTGTACTTTTGCCTGGTAGATTTCCTAACCCACCAAGTCGTGCCAATTATGTCTACCTGGTTCAGTTACCTGCATTGCTCGTGGATAGTATTTTAAATTTCTGCCTCAGGTACTTCTCACTGCTGTTACCTAGACGCGTTTCATGCGCCTAGCTACCCCTTTCACTGCCTCTCCCAACAAAGCCTACCGATTGATCTTGTTTCCCTTCATGCTCTTATTCCATTCCTCGATTGCGTTGGCTACTAACACTACGCTTTCCTGCTCGCAATTGCTCAGGGAGCCAAGCGCTTCAACTCAACGTCGCGGACCAAATGGCTTACCCACTCACGTAGGTTGCGACGGCAGTAGTTGGATACCATCGGCTCGCGGAATTGCGGTCGCTCGCCCCACTCTATGTGCGGTTCGTCCCGCTCCCACGCGTCGGGTGTGTTGAACGCAACAGGCCACGTCGGAATGTACACATTATGGAGCGTGTTGTAGCGCTGGCGATGGTTGAGTAAGATTTTCTTTAGCTCGGCCGTCCAGGACGCTGCATCCTGATTTGTGGCAACCTAACGCGGTATAGGCGGTGCCATGATGATGGTTGTCGTTGGCGCTACCCGTTTTGATAAAACCCCGAGATGGCGCGTTACCTTCTTGAGTGCCGCATTTGGATTTGTCGCATGGAGCTGCTCCAGAGGCGCCTTTCGATAGATGTAATTGTAGCCGCCTAGTAGGATGATACACTTAAGCTGCGGCGTGACGATGGCATTGGCGGCCTGGACAAGCCGGGCGAGGTGAGTGTCTGGCCATCCGTTGACCAACCACTTATTGTCCTCGGCCACTTCCAGCAGCGGCAGGGCCAACGCGTCTCCCAAGATGGCTGTCTGAGGCCAGCGCACGTTGCATGGAATTCACATACCTCCTCCAGCAAGCGTCCCATTACGTTATGGCAGCGTGCGGGCGCCTCCTTGTATTGTAATTGCTGACTGGAGCGTCCGACGCCCCAGAAAGCGTCTGCTGAAGCCTCAAGCAACTGCCGATCCTCAGTAAGTTGGAGGACATGTGCGTACTTCGGGATGGCAAATTTCTTGAGCAATATTGGGCGCATGATGTGCTCCAATAACGGCTTTAGGCGAGCGCTGGTGACGTAATCGATTAGTTCGTCTTTTAGCACCCGGGCTTGTGACTTGATCTGCAGGGGCGAGTCAGTTGTGTCCATCAGTTCGCGTGCAGCATCATGGTGCTCGAGGAGCGCCAGCACCTGGATGTGATAATGTCGCTACACAGAGTTGGCGAGTACGCCATCGTTGCTGAACGGGGCTGGCGTTTCATGCATATTTGACAGCGCGGGCCAGTCCGTTCCATGTGACAAGAATGCGGCGAACGGCTTGTTCAAGTCTACCCGGTAGACTGGAATCGTTGGTAGCTTGAATAGGGCCATCTCCGGCGGGGCGTACGGTGCGACCGTTGGCAATCTTCCGCCGGATTTTCGGTTTGGCGTCACGTCCACATTGCTGGTGCTCATCTATAAAGGGAATTTAGATAAGTATGTTTGTTGCTTACTTAATTGTCGCAGCGCTTCGTGTTACGTGTGCCTCTCTTGCAGGAATTATGTATTCCTAGCCTAGTACGCCTGCCTTGGCAGAGTTTGGTATGTAGGGTGACTTGAGTTTCTATCATCTCCGGATGATCTTAAAGTCTAGTTTCTTTTCTAGGACATTAGTTTCTCTAACCCCCTCTATGTGAGGTTGCTTTACCAAGTTTTGTGCGACCTCGTTCTTCTTTTAAGACTCACTGTCAGGATACTTCTGATATTCTTCTCTCGGCAGTGGCCATTCCATGAGTCGCCGAATGACATCCGCGCTCTGGAGGTTTTGCTCTACCCAAGCGACTAGTTCGTGGTGGAACGCCTGGGCCACGACAGGGTTATTCCAACGCCGCCGGCCCTCAACCTGTTTGAACGGTCCGACCGTATCCCAGGGTTCAGTCCCCATAAGCGACGCCGGCCACCGTGGCATAATTACGCTGCGGAGAGACTGGTGGCTGAGGGTAAGCTCCGTCTTACGCGTGCGGAATTGTCGTCCCCAGGTATCGCCCGTGTAGTTGTTGGCGTCCCAGTGTGGGGGAGGCGATGCGACGTAGATGGCGGCATCTTCCCGGGCGCGCCGATCCAGTACTCCCAGGTGCCGTTTTATACGCTTGAAGTAGGCACCTGGCGAGAATGCTTTCCGCGGTTCCAGCCACACGTCGTCATAACCGCCAAGGACGAAGATGCAGTCCGTTTGCGGCGTTAATAGGGTGTTGGCCCACTGCAGCAGGTGGACCATTGTCAGCGTTGGGTACGTAAGGACGAGCCAGTTATGTTCGTCAGCTGCGTCGAGGAGCGCCAGGGCCTGCTCGTCGCCGACGATGATTACACGTGGCCATCGAACAAAGCCGTCGCGGTTGAAAGCTCGGATCTCCTCGAGCAACCGGCCTGTAACGTTATAGCAGATGGTTCGGTGGTTGCTGCATTGGGCCGGGGGCATGCCCGTGCCCCAGAAATTGTCCTTTGAGTCGCTAAGGAGTTGCCGGCTGCCGGTTCGTTCCAACTCCTCGGCGTATTCATCGAGGTTGAACTTGGCCAAAAGGATTGGCCGCATCAGATGTCCCCTATATGACATGTGCCACCGCCGAACACTATGCGGGATTTGGCGCTGCAGGGCGATGCTGCGGAGCTGGAGTTCGGTTGGGGAAATGTCCATGTCGCCAACTCCTTTGCTTCCTCATCGCGTCCCAACAGCTCCAGGATGCTAAAATGGTAGTGCTCGGCAGCATTGGCAAGACGCCTCCCGTCGTGTTCGAAGCGATCGGCGGAGCAATGTTCGTTGGACAGGCAGCTCCACCTTTTGCTTTTGAGCGAAAAGAACTCCCAGCGCTTGGCTCGATCCATGGAATATTGGGGCACCTTTGGAAACACGTGCCCGTCGATGTCCACCGGTGCGTGCCGCACGCCCTTTGAGATCAAACGGGCATTGATGTTGTTCGTGCTGTGGGCGCGATGCATCTATAATGTATATATTGGGAATGAGTCTAAATGTAAAGATAAGTTTGTCTACTTGTGAATGTTTTCTAATCCCCTCTTCTACCCCCCTTTTTGACTGTTTGTTTGCTTGGTCAGAAGTACGTGCTAGCATAGGGTAAATTAGTCCGCTTGTAAGTCTGAGTCGTCTGAATCAGATTCTTCGTACGCCGGTGGTCGGGATGTCCGTTGTCGCCAGGCTGCAGGATATAACTCCTGGCTAGAAGGATAGCGTGGGAATGAAGTGGGTGGTCGAGTCCCACCTAAGGAGCGTTCGCCCCTCCGAAGCTGTTGTGGTGTCGCGATTGGCGCACTTGTCATTGAGGTGGTGACACTGGTGGACTGCGTGCGAGTAGTAGATGCTAGTCTAGTAGAGGTTCCAGCTGCTTCGCTAGTAGTCGCCGCTGGTTCCTGGAAGGTCACTCGTCTAGGCCTACGTAGGGCGTCTCCTACTTCCTCGTCCGATGCTTCACCATATGGTCTAAAGACCCGGTCCCTAGCCTGGCGATGAAGAGGTGTCTGGTCGGTGCTGTTGCCCGGGTGGTGCTGAGTCGTATTATTCTTGAGGAGGCAGTAGTAGTGGTGGTAGTGGGGTGTACTAGTTCAGTGATAGTCACTGTGGATGGTCCCGGTTGTTCGGTACTGGCAAACCGGACAGTTGAACTTCCTCGTGTCGATGTGACCTGTTTCCGTTGGGTGGCTCGTCCAACAAGGCCCTTCCCTCGCTCATCCGGCGGGACTCGTGTGCGAGGAGGGGTACTCAGAGTCACTGGGTGACTGGTTTCTTGCTGGGGTGCTGGTGCTTCACTACTTGATCCGGCAAGTGTGAATTCGCTTAATGAGCCAGAAGTTCCCGGTTGCGTCCTAGAGTCGCTACTTGATGTTTCCTGTCCTGCCTGACCGAGCCGCTCGGAGGAAGATGGTTCCTGCGATGTTTGGCTGGTTAATTCGTCGTCTGCTTCGGCTGCTCTCACGTCCACTGTGGCGCCTTCTTCAGAAGTTTCCGACAAATAACTGGACACTGGCGACCCCAAAGGTGGTTTCTGCATTTTCGACCCTGGCGACCCCAATTTCTGCGTATGTCCGGCGGTAGAAGTTAGGATCATTGGGGTCACCCATTTCTATACTTTCGGTGTCCGAACTATCACTGACTGCTGCTCTTAGTGTGCGCACTGATACCTCATCTACGGGTTCTATTTCTGTCACAAAATCCCTGTCAGCGATAATTCTTTGTGTGGGTTCATTCAATCCCCTTTCTAACACAGAAGCGTGTACTTGATCTAGCCAGTCTCCTACATTAGGCACTGGGCCCAATGCTCTAAAACACGGCTTAGTTCTATTAAGGTGTACTACATGCGCCATACCTTCCGGATTTGAATGCATCGTCACGCGCATGCATGGCGGGGTGATCCCTAATATTTCGTAGGGTCCATACCAACGAGGGGGAAGTTTCCTAGATCTTCCTGGCGTGGTATCATGTCTATAAACCCAGACTAATTCGCCCGTTTGATAGCGTGGTTCGCGAGCTCGCCTATTATACCTTAGCCGATTTACTTCCTGAGCGGCTCTCATTGATTGGTATGCGCGTTCCCTAATAGAAGCCATCCAGCGCTGCGCGTTGGCTCTATATGAGTGAGCTCCAGTGTAGCCTGTGGCTGCACTATGCGTGTCGTATTCTCCGGGTAACCTAGGGTAAAACCCATGCATTAGTAAAAATGGTGGGTATTTGGTGACTGTGTGTACCGAAGAATTATAAGCCATTACACAAAATGGTAATGATATATCCCATGAATGGTGATCATCTTGCGGTACACTTACTCTTAATAGGTATAATAATGTTCTATTAAACCTTTCGATCTCACCATTTGCCTGAGGGTGGTAAGCTAGACTCATGTGCCGAAATATGTGCATTTCCTGGCACAGGTTTTCAAACATGTGTGTGGTGAAAGCACCTTCTCTATCAGAATATAGCTCCCTGGGAGCTCCGTACTTATTAACTACCTCATATAAAATATATATGAGCGGCGGCGTGTGCATCCTGGTGCCTTATTGCTATTGCTATTGCAAATTTGGTGAACTGATCTATGAATGCAATAACGTAGCGATTGCCTGC